>JAFIDM010000004.1:2901678-2949068 GCA_023159025.1 Thereuonema tuberculata
TGTTTGTCAGTGATTTTGTCTTCCTGTGCGTAGAAACAATGGAAAGAAGGTCTACGGCACCAGTCATCAATTCTGATTGAACAATTCGAGGTCTTGTTACCATCTGATGGATGATTATGAACCATATTAGAAGCGGAAGCTCTTGAAATGAGACTGGTGATCATTGATGGAGCTGCTACCGGTTCCTCTGTGTTGGCCATCTGTCAACGAATTGGGCAAAAGCAATCGATGGCAGAATGAAGAATGAACATTAACAAAGCATTCGCTAAAGAGGAACAACGCCAGAGATGGTTATCGGCAAAATAATACAGATTCCATTTATTTGACAGCTTCCAACATTATCTTTTTTTATTCCCTCCCCTTTATTTGCGGAGGATTAATGGAATATTTTAATGTTTTATTTTCATCAATGTTTTGTTGTAAAGATAGAGGATGAAAACAGTTTAGAAACTTTTATTATTCGCGGAAGAAAAGAGGATAACATAAGAGGATAAGAAGATAAGATTTTTGGGTAAACTGGTCTAGCCTTCGGAGCGCCATCCTTTGACGAATGACTTAAATGCTTTAACTTAAAAAAAAAAAAAAAAAAAAAAAAAGATTTTTCTCTAAGAAACTGTCTTTGTAAGCACATTTATGTGCAAGAATTATGAGTTACAGAAAAAACATTAAATTTAATATCACTTTTGCGCCAAACGCCAAAAATTGTACAATTTTGTTGAAACGACTGAATCTTCATTACTTATTAATTGGAGTCATTAAAATATCGAAATTCAAATAATTCCTATAAAATTCCAACCACTATCGTTCCAAAGCCATTAACTAACATAGCAGACATTCTAATCATCTACATCTATAAAAGGAAGTGTCTGTTGAGAGCCCTTTTTCTCTGGAATCACATGAGATACAAATGGGATAAATGTGATATCAAATTAAAGATGATGTGGAGACGTGATTGAGCATATTGTGTTAAAAGTAATTTTAATAAAAAATTTCATAAAAAATTGACACCTCCTGGATCCCTGTTATTGCGTCCTCCTACAACTGGAAAGTGGTTGAATCGAAGTAATCGAAGTAATAAGTATTTTTTTTTCCCACTTATTCAGATCTTCTTTAATCTGAATTATCACTTAATTATCATTAGGAGAACTCTATTTCCAACCGTAGAATTTCTACAAGTTCTAGTTGTTCTTCAATAGTTTTTAAGTCTTATTTTCATGCAGACTTTTTGCTTTCATCTGAATTCGTTAAAAGACATTGAAAAGTGATTTTAGCAGAACATCTACGAATAAATATCATCCACCAGATGATAGATACCGTTTTAACGGGTATCTGAAACATGTCAGTACTTTCTTAATTGTTTCTTGTTTAAAGAGTGCGTTATTGGTCATTATTTGTATCAAGGAGTAAAATTCGCGTAGGGAGTCAAGCCTTTTAATAATACTTTCTCATCATTTCGGATTAGAATCCTTAGAGATGGAGTAAGAAGGTTAAGGTATGAATACAAATACACTGGGCAGCTGACCTTGTCCGTGGGGCTATTTTCAGAGGAGCTACCACTCCTCAATTGGAGGAGAACAAGACTACAGTGTGTCGTCATCGTTTTGAAGAGTCCTTCATCAAATAAAGTGATGGAAGGAATGTAAATAAATTGAATAATCAACAGGAACACAACAACAGCAACAGATCCGGTTTCTACGAAAAAAAAATGTAAGAGAGAAAAAAGACACGTGACATTTTAGAAGCACCAAGGGCTTAAAGGATGCGCTCTTATTAATAATGAAAAAGACTTTCTTTTTTCCAGTCCCTCCCTTCTTCATCTTCAAGGGGATTTCAGAGAAGACAATGTAATAACAGGTCATTATATAAAAAGCCTTCTTAATTTTGATCGTTCGTCATTGCTACATTATTTATAGAAGAAAAAAAAAAAAAAAAAGACAAAAACCCATATTAAGTTTGTTAATATAAAAAGAGCCTTGTTAAAAAAATAAATAAAATAATAAGACTAATCCCTATTTCATCCAATCTTGACTTTATTTTTGTTTTTTAATTTTTTGTATTCAAAAACGTAAGTTTTCTGTACTTTACTGGTCATAAGTAATCTCATTATTATTTAGACTAGCAGCAAAGCCTGTCGGCTGACAGGCATAAAAAAATCTGAAAAATCATTTTATTATCAACTACCAAATATAAAGTGAATGTAATCTAAATATTTTGTGAACGAAGCTTCTACGGCAAAAATGGTTTTGAGTTTCTAAATCAGCGTAAACAACTGAGTAAGTATGCCAAATTTCATTAAAATGGATGCAGTGGTAACAAAATTAATTATATGTTTTGTTAGAATTTCAGTTGTCGAAGTCAGTTCCCAAGAATAAATTTTCATGGAAACAACATGGAATGACACAATGAACTAATATTTTCATCCAATTTCAGTACTTTTGATTCAATGGTACCATGGAGAACTGTTGGATCTATCTTAATAGCTTAATTATATCGAGTTACAGACAGACAGACGAACTTAGCCAATTTATATATATATTTCGATTGATGATTTGATTTTTTTTTTTTTTTTTAATGTTTATCAGACCTATTTAGGTGTACTTCTTACCTGTAAGAAGTACACCTGTAATATAGGTTCTGAGAGTTTAATCTAACGGATCATTTTCCACCCAAAAAGAAAAACGAAATACCAACCATATCTAAAGTTAATTTATCTAAAGAATAATTATTATTTTTGACTCATAAGGCCGAAAGGCATTTAAAACTCACCTTTGTATAATCTAAATATTGCGCTAACTTGTGAACGAAGCTTCTACGGTTTTGAGTTTCAAAATCAGCGTAAAAAACTGAGTAAGTATGCCAAATTTCATTAAAAATGGTGCAGTGGTAACAAAATTATTTGGTTTTGAACGTATGGTTTATTAGAATTTCAGGTAAAATTTCATGGAACCAACATGGAATGACAAAATGAACTAATATTTTCATCCAATTTGAGTAACCTTGATTGAATGGTACCATTGAGAACCTTGGATCTATCTTAATAGCTTAATTATATCGAGTTACAGATAGACAGACAGACAGACGAACTTGGCCAATTATATAAGTTGATGATTAAAATCATGAAACTGATGAATGTTTATTAAAAATAAAAAGTGATATTTCATCGTGCAGTAGCTACTGAAAACATTTTTTTATGAAAACGGTTTGTTCGTTTTTTTTTTCATTGGGAATTAAACTAATACGAAAACATGATATTTACAATTATTAGGTTGCTTTTACAAGCTAGTATTATTGTATTGTTCAAAAAACAAAATAATTTAATAAAACTCAAATAAATCATAATAACCATCAAATTAAATTTTGAGGGAGTGCTTCGTCTTTTAAGTTAGGCTGCTTATGATATTTAATGTTGTTTAAAGTAATTATATAATCGCCAGAAGCGCAGTGGTGTCTCAAAGAAAAACTAAAAACAATAAAAAAACGCAGTAATGAAAAATTAGTGTGAAAATTCCTGTGCCAAGGAGTGCGTCGGCCTCAATGAATTTTTTTAAGCATAAAAAATTCAATCTGCGCATTGAATTATTAAAATAATGCTTACAGTAATTAAAACAATGTTTAAAGAATGAAAATAATGATTAAAAAAATCTATTGAGGCCTGCGGACTGCTGGCACATGAATTTTCTAACAAATGTTTCATTAGTGGGTTTTTTTTATTGTTCATTTTTTCTTTCGAAGTACCATTCCGACGGTTATTCCTATTAGCCTCAGTGCGGAGACCTCGTTGTTTACTGGTGACTGCTCCTGGCTGATGATCGCCAAAGAGCGTGAAACAGCTGTTACAGGATGTCACGTGGTAAACAATTTGGTCTCACCCATTGTTCTGTGTTAAAGTAATTATATCTTATATATCTTAAAACAACAGGCTAAATTGATAGAAAATAGAAAAATTTGTCTTTTTTTCCAGAAAATATCTTTGTCGATTTGCGTAGATTCGATGAGTTAGAATTAATGAATACAGATTTATTGTCGTATTTATGCGTGCATTCGAGTCACTTTTTTGGGCAAAAGAAATGTATGTTTGTATGTTACTGTTTATAGAAAATGTTTATTACATCAGATTATAATAAAAGGCCAAACACTTTTACGGAGCTGCGATGCCGGAAGTGACGTTAGTGCCTGAGAAAAAAAAAATGACAATGCTAACATGAAATTTACCAAGGATTGGTTTGCTGATTATCATTAATTCAGAAGAGATAATATCATTAATTCTCAAAATTAGGAAGACCCGGAATCATTGAGAACTGTTGCAAATGTTGTTTGTGACAACCAAAGCACAGGAAATGCAAATGTGAATATTTTACATTCAAATGGATTCAGTGTGTAATATGCAATGTTATTCCTCGCCGAAAAACTACTGCTTTTAAGCAACGCGAATTTGGAAGTTTTAAAAATTACTGCATTTTTTAGCGACCCAATTGGAAGCTATTGTGATACTGAGCAAAAATCGGTATATAAATGTTAGAAACGAACCACCTCATTTCATTTATCAGCTATACCGTGCTCGGTAAGTTCTCGGACTCATATGCTGAATGTTGTCGGTTCGAATCCGTGTATCTACTATTTTTCTTTTCTTAATGTCTGTGTGAATTTTTTGTTTTCTTGTTTTTCTAATGTTCTTTTAATTTTTTTTCTAACTTTTTTTTTTTATTTTTCCTTACATTAATGTACTTCCTTTTATTTTTATTATTATTTTTAATTTTTTTTATTATTATGGGTCGCCCTTAAATTTATGCTTTAGCACAAAATTATATTCACTTGTTAAGTTTTATTTTTCTTTATTATTTATTTAATTAGTTTTATCAAGAAAGTTTTAATATTTACGATCTTATTTATCAATGTGTTGCTTTCAATTCTTAAAACATCTCTTCTATTAAAATTCATTGTAGTTCAGTTTGTTTGTTTCTTATCTTAAGATGTTGGTAAATAAAGTAGAAAGAGAGCAACCATAAGCGCGGGAAACAGGATGAGGGTCTTCATATAAGATGTTCCTAAGTGGCAAAGATAAAATGCTTAAGAGGGAGAAAAAATTACTTTCAGAAGTGACGACAAATTCATATCAAATTATGTGAATACAAAACAAATAACAAAAAAGTGGGCTTATTTACAGTGTTCGATTTTCAAATAACTTTTTCCACTTTTAGAACTGAGTTGTTTATTTTTTAATTGTTGTTTATTAAAATTAAATGTTATTTATTAAAGTTCTTTGTATTTTATATTTATGATTAATTCGGCACATATTTCTAAGTTAATGTTCTGTCTTATATAGTTTTTTTGTCCAACCCCAGATATTATCCAGAGGACACACGTATGTGAAACTATAAATATACAAACAATACATACATGTTCATATAAGATTTAAAAACACATCGTTATATCTTCTTCTACTACAATATTTGGGCTGTATCTCGTTATCAGCCTTCTTCAGGTTTGATGATAAGTCTTATTTTAATGATTGAATTTTACAACAAGAGATTTAACAATAAGTAAATAAATAAATAAAATCGTTGGTAACGTAGATAAGGATTGAAACATTGCTATAGTGAAACCATGATAACTGGACGATTGGAAAAATTCCAGAGCCCCATGACGTCAGCACTAGCCTCTCAGAGATTCCGAAGAATATTATATTATAGCTATAAAACAAACAAAACAATAGTTTTAATGAGGTTTAAAGGAAATGCTGTATACTATTAGTTATTGGTTGATTGCTTTCAATATAAGATTTAACTGTTAAGTAGCAATCTGTGGCGAAATTTTGAGGGAAATTAATAAAGAGAGCCCTGTGCTTTGAGGCGCGCTTGTTTGTGATTGGCTGAAAAGTAGATACGTCATAATCACATGGAGTTCCTTCCGATCGTCAAGTTATCGCGCTCCCACTATATATTTGATATGTCATTCATTTGCTAGAAGACGCATCTCATTTTGATATTAATTATTATGAATTCATTTATTTATTATTAAATCTCTTGATCATGTAAATAAGACTTTCCATCAAACCTGAAGAAGGCTGATAACTACGAATTGCCGAAATGTTTTACCGAAGAAGATGTAATCAAGTGTTTTTAATCGTACATGTAGAGAAGAAGGTCCGAATATAGGCTAGGATCTAAATATGGCCTATAGTTGAAGTATTCGGGTATGGGAGGTATTGCCATGCACTGGAAATAAAGTGAAAATGTCTCTGAGTAAGAAGAGAAAGGAGTGGAACAGTAGGTTACCTAAAGTCCAGTTATTCAGACACAGTGTGGTGATAAGTGTCAATCAATCTATTTCATGACGTTGAAACATTTCACAGGTATGTTTGGTTATTTTTCTTTAATCAAATTGTTTTGAATCAAAAGCTGATTTGTAAAATGCATGACATTACTGGCATTCTAAACATGTTCTAGCTTAGCTTATTGATTGCATAGAAGCACGTGGTAATGGCGGGAATCGATCTTAATGTTTTATAGCAAATGGTCCAAATACAAGCTATCGAAGCAGGTCTAAATATGGGCTAGTACATAAGTAGATCTTTTTATTTATTTGGAGCAAAAAAAGAAACAAATGATCTATGATTTCTTCTTTTCAGAATGCCCAGAAATACTCCAAAACATTATTCGAAAGGATAAAAGAAAGTTTTAAAACTGAATCTATCTGAAGATGATAGCGATTTAGAAATTCCACAAGGGGAAGGAACTTCGGATTAAATGCATTCAGTGTTTTATGTGGGCTCACAGTGATTGTGCAGCAGATGAAAAGGACGTTTATATATTTGGAAATAGACAATTAACATTTAATTTAATTGTTTCAGCATTTTTTCAGATTTAAAAAAAAAAAAATTCGAGTATTATAGTAAATTTTTATTGGTATCCCATATTTAGACCACAATTTCAAAACCCAGATTTTTGTAACTTAAAAAAAAAAAATTAAGCAATTTTCTTTGTTGTTTTTTTTTTGTTTTTTTTTTTTATTTCAACCTTTTATCATAAAGTAAACTCGTTTTCGATATTAAATAAACTAGTACAATTTAATTATCTTAATTTTTTTTCTGGTGAAATTCATAAAATAAAAGTGGTAGCCCATATTTGGACCTTCTCCTGTATGTGAAACCTTTGTTTTGATATATTTTTGAAAAGCTAGGAGAAAATTATAACTATAATTTCGTATGAATGTAGTTTCCTATTAGTAAGTAGATGACTCTGCAGCCATGTGAGTGAGATTTTTAAAAAAAGGAAGAAACCACATCACAATGTATCCTCCGTTAGTCACTCAATGAGGAAACCCTCAGAATTTCCGGTTGTCGCTAAACAATTTCTCACTCAGTTTCATAATTGAGGCCAATTAATTCTTGGTTGTCGATAATGAGTTCGAATCACTTAAAAACAGGAAATACGGATCCTGTCTGATCAACATTTCAAGTAGGAAAATTTCACGGGAGATTTGCAATTTCCATTGGTGACTCTGACGTTGGCGGGAGAATACAAAGGTTCTTCAAACCAATCCCCACAAAGTGATGAAAACAGTGGAATTTCAATAATTTCACAAAATAAATCTATGAGGAATAATAGTAATAATTCAGTACAGATAGGCCTAACAGAAGTAAATCGTACTTAATCTACGCCTGTATGTACGATACGCTTAGGCATATTAACACTGCAATCAAAATAAAGCATAATCCCAATGTACAGCATTGATCTCGGAATCAAAATTATTTAGAATTAAAGTACGACAACAAAATATTTTCAGCTTTCAAAATATTTCACAGGTCCTCACTGCTAGTCTATTTTCCTAGTCTCATCAAATGAGACAGTCAATTCGTCGGCTTGTATCTGATTCCGTCCAATTTAATTTACTTTTAATAAAAATATAATAAGCGTTTTTTAATAAAACTATTATTAATTTAAAAAATAGGTTAAATTTAAAAACAAGTGTGTATGTGAATATACGAACATATATATACGTATGCTGCTGTTTAAGCGTAGAAAATCTTGCTCGTATGTGATTTGTCGGGTAGTCGATTGTCGGGAAACTGATATGTCGGGCAATCGATTGTCGGGAACTCTATTGTCGGGCAATTGAACCAGACCAGTTTGTGTCCCCTAACAACTTTTCAACTGTATTGAACTTCTTGGAACTTGTGGGAGTATTTAAGCTTTAAAGACGATCTAACTGATGTATTGGAAATCTTTTTCGAATGGCTTCTCATCGAGAAATAAAATCAATCAAATATTTAGTTTCGTAACTGTTTCCCCGAAAGAAACTGGAAAAGCAAGTGACTCAAAATGGTCAAAATTCGAAATTTGGTGATAATTTGTCAAATAAATCAGTCAAATGAACGTAAGCCAGTTTTATATCGTAATTAAGTAAAACCGAGGCTAAAAGCTTCGACTATTTCCATTTTGCAATTTTGAAAAGCATTGAAAATGAGTGGAAAAGAGAAATGGAAGAGCAGCAAGAAAATATAGAAGATGTAAGACATAACAAAACAAAACCAAAAACAGGAGTTTTGTTGAATTACGAGGCACGTAAAATGTGTCATTACTTAAACTGGTTAGTTTAAAAGCTTTGTTTTATGCTATAGACAAATTCCTTTTAAGCCTAACGGAACGCAGGTCAAGGGTTTGATATTTTTTCTATTAATGTGTATTTTTGGTTGTGTTTTGGTTTTGTAAGGTCCCGCTTTCGGGAGCGAGAGTGGGATTCGTATATGATCGCACCTTCTCAGTCTGTAACATTGGTGATATGTCTGGCTGATGAGTCCTAAAGAGGACGAAAGGGAAGTCCCTGACTCTCCCTGGTAACAGCTCCAAGTGCGAAATCTCTTGGTTCGTCTGTACCTTCCGCAGTTACCATTTTTTTAAAAGATGTTAAAGGTTGATTCTAAAGGCAACTACGGATAAAACAAGAAACAGAAAAACGAAACAAAGAACACAAATTGCAGCTTGAATCTGAAGAGTTTGAAACTAAAATCCTCTTTCCAAACGAAACACGATCGCATTTTGATAATGGAGAAAACAACTTGATGTTTACTCATTTTTTATTTAAACGTTGGATGATCCATTTTACATAAATCTTGGCTCTGTTCCAGTACAACGTTAATTGTTTGGACAGTGACTATTCGGGCATTGACAGTTAGACATTGAAGAAAAATATAAGTAAAAGTAAGTTTTAATGTCATAATTTGTTTTTCAAGGTACTGGAAAAAATAAAATACCTTCGATATGAAAGACGCTCTATTGAATCTCTATCGACGCTCCATTGAATTTCTTCACGAATTCTAATTAATAAATTCTTCGTTGGGCGATTTCTGATTTCGTTTTATCAATAAGGATGGAATTTTCCGATGTGATTTATATTCAAGATATTTCATTAAAGCAACTAATTTCAATAAAACGGAATTGGTGAAATTGCAGTGACAACAAATCGATGTAATTAAAATATTTCTTAAAATCTGTTTTTAAAATAGAATATCAAAAAAAAAAAAAAAAAATTGGTTGGGAGGAAAATGTAATAATGTAAGTAAAAAAAATGAAAAAAAGGAAAAACAGGATGTTTCGAAAGTTGCAATTCAAAGTTATTTGAATGTAGAATATATATGTAAACATTACTAAAGAAATAAAAATAACCAGGCTGCTTCCTGACAAAAACAAGAGCAGTTTCGAAGGCACAAAACAAGCCTCATTGTTAACCTATTACTTGTTAAATTTTGTGAACATCAACTCATATAAAATAGTCTACTTTAAGATATTGGTCCAAGTTTAACGTGTTGATATTATTTAAAAGAAATAGAAACACACTAAAACTGTTTTAAAATATTACTTGTATAATAAAAAAAAGCTATGACGTTTCGGCAACTATTGTGCAGTTGCCTTTGTCAAGTCTGATTCATGAATTTAAATGTAAATACACAGATGTACATAAATAAAAACTGTATTTCATTTCAAAGCATGAGAATTTATTTTTTGGAAATAAACAATTCGTGTAGTAAACCCCCCCTTCACACGAATAAAATATAATTACAAAAAAACAACCTATATTTAAATTTAAAAGTAAAAGAAGAAGTATAAGTTTAAAACTAAGTTAAGTTCAGAAAACTGCTTTCAAACACAAAATAAATTGAAATAAATAGACCTAAAAAAAAGATATATTTATTTTAATGCTGTAGTAGTTATGGATTGTAGGAAGATTTAATATTGGAGTCGAACAGTTTTTCACATTAAATGGAAAGCGATCAAGATATTGAACTATACAATTCTGTATCATGTTATTTGTTAGATGAAAAAACGCATAAATATATAAAATATTAAAAATCACAATAACATTTTGTTCTTTTAAATTAAAACTTACAAATTAAGTTTTTATTCTTGCCCAGGTACTGAGGTCACAATGAATTGTATGTAAATTTATGTGATTGAAGCCAGTTTTAATTCGAAAGCTTTAACAGCTGCTTACCACTGACACAACAGCAGCTTCCTATTGTGCTTCCGATTTCCAAAAAGTTCAGCAAACAAACGTAACCAAAATCTCCAAAGAAATTCAAGCTTGTTGGTTGTCCCAGTAACTCGAGTGTTTTCTCTTGTGAGTCTGATATTTCCTTAAAATCTGCTCTAGAGGTCGTTTTGTTTTTGTATTACTTTCAGAGCTCTTGAGCACAAAATGACCCATTTCTGAAACTGTTAAACACTTTTCTCTATAAGACAAGTGTGATCTACAAATACCCATTTTTCTTCTCCTTTCTCTTCCATTTTTTCCTTCTTCTTTTTTCTACATAATGTTTTAAAGCAGTTATTGGGTAAAACCCAGTATAAGACTATTCTCCATTATTCTGAGAACATTTGCAACATTCCACTGAAAACTGAAAGAGACATAAAATTAATTATTTATTATTTTAAGCTGAAATTTAGGAAATAATTTACAATTGCTACCAATTCTCGTCGGGGAACGTGAAAAGCGGTTTGATCTGATGTTTCAATTTCAATCCTCGAAATTCTGACAACCTAAGCCAGAGAATTGAACACAATTTTTCCACTCGTCAACTAACCAACTTTCAAAGTTTTATGGAGATATAATGAATTACACCAAACATGGTTAGAAAACGTACAGGGATATTGTTAAATTCCTAGTGCATCCACTTAGCAATAGTGCCAGTGGCGTGCGCAGGGATTTGAAATAGGAAGGTTATGATCGTCGTTCAACCAAAAAAATAACCGAAATTTTGTGTTATTAAGGAAATGGAGGTGGGGTTACAAAAAAGAAAAATTGACCCAAAGTCCTTAATTTCTTCCATTTTTGAATGTAATGTTTTTTGGGGCACTTTAACTTCGATAGACTATGCCAATGAAAATATATATTTAAAAAAAGAGATTTTCTAATACAAATAAGCCCAACTTGTCTTTTGATTTAAACATACCTTAATTTTAACTAAATGTCAAAGTAGGTAAAACACTGAGAAACAAAAAGCAACTTGTTACATTTTTGATAGTATTAAAGATGTTGCAGTTGTGTTATAAATATTCAGAAGAGAAATGAACGTAATTACTTTCCAATTATGAAGAAGGATTACATTAATTAATCCATTAACTAAAGGAATTTGAAGCACGAGACAAATGAGATTCTTAATACTGACGTAGTCTTACATAAACGTAAATACTACACTGTACGTTTAATAGAAAACTATAACTGTATGTTATGATAATTATAAATCTTTGTCTTACAATACATTTTTAGCCATTTTATATTTCAGGAAAATAATTATTTCCTTTTTAAAATTTCTTATTTATAGTTAAAAAGAAAAAATTAAATTACCGTACACAGTGGAACGAGTAGAATAAAAAGTTTAACATGAAAGACGAAATTGAAGGGCAATCGGAGAAGGTGAAAGGAAGGTTGAAGGCTAAGGAAGAAAAAAACAAATAAATAAAATAAAACGTAAAAGAAAAAAAAAAAGAAAAGACGATGAAGACGAAAGGTGCAACTTTGAAAGGGTGATAGGCAGATCCTGTTGGGCGGCCAATCATCGCCCCTGTAGAGCCGTTGGAGCGGAATGGCCTTCACCAACAGCCTTGGTCGGCCTCAGGGCAAGAGGAAACGACAATAGAACATTCGAGTCTATTTCTAATTCAGAGGAATCCAGTTTGATTCCACGGTTAAAATTTACAAAAATATATAACAAGTTTTAAAGTTAGTTTCACTTACATAAGAAAAAAAATTTCTAATATCCAAATGTATTCAAAAAAATATTTAAATAATATAAAATTTTAAAATGATTTGCTTCTTTAAATGGTGATTTTTATTTTTATTTTACGATTAAGATTATTAAAATCAGCGACATTTTGAGTGTGGATGGGAAATGGTGTAGTTTTCAGTGCAAATAATAATTTCTACATTTTTATATAAATGGAGACTAGAATAAAAAGCAGTTTTTATTTTTATTTGTAATTATCACTTAATTTCTTAAGGTCTCAATACCTTTTGAGGTAGTCGTAAGGTTTTGTAATTCACATTCTGTTCTTGTTTTTTTTTATATTTGTCTTTGGTTTTCACAAATATTTTATTGATAAATTAAATAGACACAGGGAAATAAATGTTTCCTTTTCTTTTTTTTATTAGTTAAAGGAGCGACACACATCCTTTTCTTCCTGAATTTCAGTAACTTATTTCTCGTTGATGTTGATTTACTTGCTGACAGTTATTTCTTACAAATTTATTTCAGTAACAAGGAATTCCTATAAAGGATTCGTACCTAAAAAGAAGATAATATTCTCAATCAACTGTAGTTGGAAGAAAATTAATTCACTAAATATGTAAACCTTCATCAAATCGATACATTACATCTGGTTAAAAAAAAATGGACTCCGTTAGTTGTAATCAGGGCTGAGGAGTAGGAAAAAAAAAATTCAACTCCGATTCAGTAATATATAGTCCGACCATGATATCATAGATCGGAAGGATTATGACGTATCTGTTTTTCAGCCAATCACAAACAAGCGCGCCTCAAAGCACAAGTCTCTATTAATTTCCGTCAAAATGTCGCCCAGAGGATTTTTACAGAGCAGTGCTCGAAATATTATTTTACAGGTTGAAGATTATTTCCGAAAGGAATTGGAAAATGGAGGACTAAAATTAAAACTAAATTTTTGTTTTGTGTTCTAGCTGTAACGTAATATTCTTCGGCACCTCTGAGAGAGGCTAGTGCTGACGTCGAATCGTCACATTATCGTGGTCGGACTATAGTCACGTGTATGAATGTAGTGAATGTGAGTGGCAGAGAAGCCAAGCACTGCGACCGGAGGTCTATTGTACTATCCCACGGAAATAAGGACAGATGGAGAGAAAGACTGAGAAAGTATGGTGGGAGAAGTGCAGGGGAAACGGGAGAACCCCGAGAAACCTGCCCAGCGCGGATCGTCCACCATCACGAAACCCACATGAGAACCGAACTCGGTACTCAGAGGTGAGAGGCCGATGTCATAGCGACTACGCCAACCGCGCAGCCAATAGTCACGTGTAACTCCAACCACACTAATAAATAAATAATAATAAAAAAAAAAAAAGATTTCAACGACTTTGGTTGTAACTATCGCTTGTGTTTATTATTATTATTATTATAAAATTATAATTTACTTTCCAGTATTTGGTTTTAAGAAAGAAATCCCTATTTAAGATATCCAATTGCGAATACAATAAAAATACAGGGCTTTCACAAAAAGATCGAAAGACTGACATACACAACAATACATTAATCAAAGAAGGAAAAAAAAAAAGCATTGAAACACAACTACTTAAGAAAACAACACTAAGGCATACCCCCTCCCTCCCCCCATACTTGCTAAAGAACCAAAAAACGAAGGGAAATAGGGCTAATTTATAGACCCAAGATTTCGGGGGGGGGGGGGGGGGGGGGGCAGGTTCAAGAAATTCAAATTCGATGTCCTCCCATTTCAATTGAATTTTAAAACAGTATTTTAACATCAAAAATCGATTTGATGACCAACATTGGCGGGAAATTCAGTCATATGAAAGAGTTTTTGTCCTTTTTTTCGGCCAAATTCCTGTAAATTTACTTCATTTGCTCAGTACACTTGAGTTATATCTAATGTCCTCTTCCATCAAAACAACTTTCATTTTCGAACACAAAACTATTTGATGGGTTCTCGTATAAGTTTTGCTGTTGGGTTTTTTTTCAAAAAATTTTGAAGGTTTAAAAAAATTTTCAAAAAATAAAATAAAAAATAAAAAATAAAAATAAGTTCATGCAATTATAAAAAGGCGGACAAAAAGGAATGGAAGACATTTTGATTAAACTCTGCTATTAGGCATCTCAGTGAATTGTATCTTATTAAATGTAACACGTACTCAAGTATATAAAAAAAAACATATCTGGAAAATTATTTTATAATTGCTAGTTTTAAAAATAACAATGAAAAACGAGAAATTCCAGTGTCTTAAGCTATCTTTTCACAAGATCTGAGATAAGGGCGAAATTCCGCCGATAAATAAAGAGATCGGACTGGGAATTCTAGCGAACGTCCAATTAAGACATTTCAGACCATTTTCTTTTGTTTTGCATTTAATAAAGTAGAAGACATTTCTGTTTCTCGAACTTTCCTGAAAGATTCTTATCTACTCGTTTAAAAATACAAATCCAATTTGCTTGTTGAAATTTCTTTAACTTTATTTGTAGAGATGTAGGTCAAAGGAGTAGGAAAGTGACCAGGCGGAACCAGGGAAGGGATTTGGGTTTACGGCCTGTTACAACGACGGAAGGGGCGTTTACTCTATAACAGCAAATGCAGAAATGCTCGAAAATGAAAAAAAAAACAAAAACAAATGCAAAGCCTAAAACAGGCGCACACGCTATCTATCTTATAAAATATCAACTATGCTGACGGAAGATTTTAAAAAATAGAAGAATTTTACTTTATTGAACCCTTGTACCATATTTTCGTTTCATTCAGAATAAAACAATAGATCTTTGTACAAATAAACAGAAAAAAAAATGATAGAAGTTCTGATGAATCACTCCTTCTCATGCTTGAATTACATTATTCGCCATTTATTAGTGTATTTTCCTAAGGAAAAAAATACACTATTGCTTTCTCCCCTACCTGAACACATGAGCCCGGGACCTTGTGATAAACACCAATCAGAGGTCGTAAATCACGAATATATATATGACATTCAAATTCTTCTTCCCATGATATGTATATATCAAATATATATTTTTCCACTTTTGGCCGATTTTTTTCCTATCCAAACTTTTGTACTCACGGTGTTTTAGAGCTTTTGCCACAAACAAGTAATAAAAAAAATCGAAATCTGTTCACGGTTTGTAGACGTGGGCCTTAGAAGTGCGGCGTGACCTGAAAGTTGTGACTGAATAACTGCCGTATATTTTGAGATTTTGAGCTAAAACTTATATGGGTGCTAAATATCCTTAAGAACTTGGCTGGTTTTGTATTTCAACCAAATCAAATCACCCGTTTCAAAATAGCGGCTGATAGAAATTTCTACTTTTTGACGTTTTTTATCATCAAAACCTTATCCTGACGTTGTTTTTACAGTTTTTGCCACAAACGTTTTTAGAGCTTTCAGGGCATTGGTGTAACTACAAATAAGTAACAACAAAGTCGACATCTATTCAGGGGTAAAGGGCTCAGAATTCTGGCACGACCTCAAATTTGTAAGCGCAGTTTTAAACAACATTTTTCTCCTCTGGAAACTACACTGACCACGATGCGCGGCAGAGATATTTCTAGTTTCGACATTACCTTTATAGTAATAAACTTGAACGTGAAATCATTCGGGAAAAGAAGTGGATGCTTTTTTTTCTTTTTTTTTCTTTTAATAATTCTCCAACTGTAGTTCCTTACGATAACTTTGCAATATTACTCTTCTTCTAGAAGCACAAAGAGTTTCAGATATTATAAGCATCCCAGGACAGATCCGTTTCGGAGTATCCTATGTCGTAATTTTTTTATTGTAGTTGAACAAGAACTCATAAATATCTTCCTTCATAATTTACTAATCAACGTAAATATAAATATCTAATTAAAAGACACCTAATAAATTGTTTACGAAATTAATGTCGTCGTCATTCCATGACCTTCCCTTCGCAAAAACAATCGTACCAAGAAGTACTAGATGCCAAAATTGTAATAATATTTAAAATTTGACTTAACATTTTAATGTTATCATTAGACAATATCAAACTCAAGTAGACAAAATTTTTCTGCCTTTTTGACAACTTAAAAATTAAAATATCAAATTTGTTAATTATTACCTACTTTGCAAATATATTTACTTTAATTTTTAAGTGTTTTAATTCTTTCATACAAAACATAATTATATATAAGAATTAAAATCTTAACAAGACCACAGTAACAAATAAAAAAGAAGCCAGCAATTAAGAATAAATATTGCTAATAATTTTCAAAATTTTTAATGAAGATTAAAAAAATTATAAATACGATTTATTCAAAAACAACGTTTTAAGATTTCGATTTATGATTTCATAGAATTCCCGAATAATATACAATTTCTTCATTCGAAACATGTTGAAAAATACGTTGTTGTACAAAATAAAAGAAACGAGGCGGGTATTTTTTTGGTTTCTTTTCTGTTTTCAACTTCAATTTCGTTTTCTGTCTAAAAAACTTTTGTTAGTTCCACAAAAAAAAAACTTATTCTTTATGAGTAATACTTTTATGTGTCGAAACCATTCTTCTTGTTCACAGAATTTACATTCTAAATCAATTACAATAAATTCAAGGCATTAACGCTAAATTAGTCATCCGTTGTTGTTTTATAATGATGAGTGACAGATGAAGTCCGATGAATCATTCAATATATTGTTTAAAAACATTTCAAATGAGACAAAAATGATGAACCGGATGTCAGTATTTTTCTGCATCATTGTCCATGTATAGAAATTCACAATCCTATCAATATCAGTGAAGTATTTTATGTATATTCAGAATGTCGCCTTGGATGGATGTGTACATAATTCTACCATAATATATATCTATATCTGTAATACGATGCAGATAAATGCCTTGTAAATAACTTACAGAACTTTTCGAATGCATTTTTAATAATAATAACTTTAAAAATAAAAAAGCGTTTCAAAAGTATTGTAAATTTTGAATTTTTTCACATATTTTGATTCTAGTTCCAAATGAACGCTGACTGAGATGAAGTTGCGAATAATCGAGAATTCAGGAAATTAAACATTAAAATTGGTGCAGTGGTTTACGATTGAATACGTGCTATATCCATTAAGAGAATACCAAATAATTAATATGTTATTAGTTTAGCAATATAAATATAAATTACCAACAAAAGTATACCTATAGAATGCAGTTATGAATATCAGTCTACAATTATCCATAATTTTCTCAATTCTCATTTTATCTCTTTTTTTTTCCGAAAAAGAAAAAAAATCATCTTCATCATTATTATTATTATTATTATTATTATTTATTTATTTATTTTTTTACTATTCTTTTATCTAGATAAATATTTTCGAGAATCAGCCATCCAGGTTTGTTTACAAAAATAAATTAAATAAGAAAAAATTTATAATTAATAATAATTACTGTATAATATTGGTATTTATAGACATATGTAGAGAAGGCCGAAAGGTCTCTGGACCTGTCCATCCGAAATCTCGAAATGTGAAGAATGGATGTTTTTCATTGGGTGTTTTGTTTTTGTTTTAACATTGGATGGCCGATTGAAGAGCCTTGTGTCCCCAAATTTTTCTTTTGATTTTTGGAGGTCAGTTCCTTAACATCCCTCTCCAAATTAAAAACCTCCTCTCATTATGTTACTAAATTTGGTTCAAAGCAAGCAATCTGTATAAAAATATATTATTCTAGAAATCTCCATACTTTTTTTATATTTATTCACTTTTTTGCTGTTTTCTGGACGATAATTGCCGGGAAAAAAAAAAATCTCCAATTATAAATATTGATACCGCTATCATTAAAATATTATAATTATAATTAAGAAATGAAATTTTTATATAATATTCTTAACATTAAAGTATATTTGCTAAATTAATTTAGACAAAAATATACTTAATGATCAATACATTATTTTTAACCTGTGTTAATTTTTTTTTTTTTCATCAAAACATACGTATTAAAATTATTGTCTCACACATTTAAAAAAAAAAAAAAAAACAAAGTAATTAAGTTAAATTTTCTTAGAAAAATAGTTTAAAAAAAAAAAAATACTTATTCACAAACAGTTTTGACTCGCTAACTGAGAAGTCATCATCAGCTTCTAGAACTTATGTAAAATAAATAAAAACAGAGGCTACTTGAAACTTAATTAATACGGGGACCGGAGATTAAAAATGCTTAGTTTTATTCATTGCAGTATGGGAATTAGGAGAAAGGAAGATGTAATCACTTTTATTCTTAATTCAAGGCACTTCGACAAATTCCAAACTGAACTTGCAAATTTGGGGGAAAGAAAAAAAAGAGTTACAACGAAGGCGATGAATGAAAGATTTGCCTCCGAAATCCGGAAACGGAGTCGAACTTCCTGCAGGAAGGACAAGAGAAGGATCAGTGCCGGATTCCAGACGTTCCATGGGATCAAAAATACATTTGCATCCCCTCAGGGAGATGCAATCTCAGAAATGGGGGGAGGAAATGGTTCAACTCAAGGAACCTGAGACGCACCAGTGATTCCTGTGCTATCAGGAAAAAGATAGATTTGAAAAAGAGATTATTAATCTCGTTGCCAATGGTCTTAGCAATGAAAATTCAGTGGCGAGAACAACACAGGAAAAGAAAGTTTACATATTATATGTTTATCGTATTATAAATTAGAAAATTACGTTGGCCATCAGCTATTATCCCAATGAAAGCGTTCTTATATGCATTTGCAAATAAACTATTTTATTTAATAACATATTTAATGAATTATAAATTATTTTTTATTTTTATTTTTCTAGACACTATTGTTCGTTTTTGTTTACGAGAACCTTCAGCGCTTTTGCGAATGCGTCATGTCTCCTTCGATTTCATCAAAATAGGGATTAGGAGAAATAAAGAGGGGATCTTTACTTTTTATCAGTGTTAGTTTACTAGTCGTTGGTGCTGCGTTGTATTTGCGCTTTTCGGGAAGGAATTATGGAAAGAATAAGTACTATTGCAAAAATGCTCCTCCGTTATTTTTTTCTTAAAAGCGAAAATGTCCAAAAGAATTTCTTAGGAAAGTACTCATCTCGGGGTATCACCCATCTGCGGAGTAAAATCGTCCGCCAGTGGTAGTTCTGGCTTTCGAAAACGAACAGTATATTTAGTGTGTCCAATTTGTAAACAGTAAATTGGGACTTCACTTTTATTACAACAATAGTTATATTTCCTTTTCTGAGTTTAAGATTACTTTTTTTTTAAATTATAAACATCACAGACATTGTATACATTTAGTAATCAATCTTTCGTTCTTAAATATTATCACGAGACCATAACAGGAAGTGACCGCAGATAAAAACTGGTATTTTCCCCCTCTGTACAAGTCATAACATTTCCAAAGAGATGTCACTCATGTCTGTCCGACTTATAGTTTGGGCTGCAAAGGAAGTGGAGATTTAAAAACTCCCCCTTTTACACTTTGTATATGACGCCGCTCAAAAAACATTAAGACAAAACGAAAAGTCGAATTTACCGATGGGAGGGAAGAACAACCATGGAAGACTCCCAACTTGTCCATTTCTTTTCCATTTCCGGCCTTCGGAACTTTTGTTTCTTTCTTTGTTTGTTCGCTCATATTTTTCAGTGTGCAATTTCTTTTACTGGAGCAAGATCTAAGTAAGTTGTTTGATAAGACTAACTTATATCAAACCAACGAATTCTATGAACAAATCAAACAAAGGAAGACAGAACGAACATCCAGCCAAATCCGGGATTCGAACCGAGGCTCTGGAGCATCAACTGCAGGTCAGGCCAACGCTTTGATCTTGCATTAAATATCGAAAGGCTTCCATCTGCTTCCGAATTCAATTTTTTGTAATAAGATGCACATTCAGTATTTGTCCTCTCTTGTCTTACTGCCATTATTTTATTGTCAATATTTTATGGCTTTTAGAGCTATTTCGAAATTCAGAAAAATACACAGAGAAAAGAGGCTTAAGATCCTACGTTTTCTCTATCAGGCGAAATCTACTATGATTTCTTTGAATCCCCTTCGGGAATCAGATTTTTGATCCTATCCTACTTAGGCACAATTCAAACTCCAAAGTAAACAAAAATCTAAAGCCAACAGAAACACAATTAGGTTTGCGTAGGACTTCTATATACAATTTGCTATTGTTTACTTAATTGTAGCCATTTTACTTCACGGTAATATTATAAACAAACTGAGTGTCTCCATCTCAAAATGGCTTTGGCATTAAATGGCGACGGACGTTGATGTACCGAGGGATTGACACGATGTGAAACCTCCCCTCCCCCACTACATCTGAAAATGGACCTTTTGATTTTTGTTTTTTGTTTTTTGCTAAAAAACAGCTACGATCATCCCATTGCAAAATTCTGATATGCCTATGGTAACAGAAAAACTTTCTATTTAAATTTTAAGGTTCTGCTTAATTAGTTTCCACTGTGGATTCGATTTAAAGAAGAAAAAAAAGCAGAATCAGGAAAAAAGTTCTTGGAAAAAAAAAATCTTCTCTATTACATCGTTGCCTGAAATAATTACACAAGCGAATTTGATATAACATCAATTTGTTTTACTTAAATGAGGAAGTAGTTAAAAAAAAAAAGGAAAAAAGAAAAAAACCCAGCAGATGCCTGTCTAGGGGTATTTTTAGAGCTTGTTGGTGATGGCCGCTGTTTTTTGGTGCGTAAAGATGACGTTCGAAAACAAAGTGTATATTTAGAAGGAAGGAACTGATGAAGACTCTCTCGGGGATTGTAAATAACTGAATGGAGAACCACGAGCCGTGTCATCATTTGCATTCGGTGATTTCCTAATTCTTTGCAATCGGTTGATGAAACTCAGTGAAAATAACTTCATTCTACTTTTGAACGCTTGAATGGGAAAACCGTAGAAAGGTGTTAAAATCTAGAAGGGATTGGAAAACTTTATGATTTAAAATGCAAAATTTGAAATAATCGTTTTTGTTTGTTTTCTTAAATGACAATACAGTAAGTGTATTTACAGCATTGGAACTGACATTTCTTTATTATAATATATGAAACATTTTTCAGTGTAAAAGTTAGTGCTTCCATGTATATAGTGAAGATCAGAATTAATGGAAATATATAAATAATCATTTTTTTTTTTCGTGTTGACTTAAGTTGGATATGACGACGGTCATTTTGATGCTCCCGTAAAGCCATATAATAATAATAATAATAAATCGCAACGAAATCAGCCAGCCTCATGTCGACATGGAAGCGTCAAACAGATGGCTGACAAGTGGCGAGCTGTTTGGGGAAACCGAATAGTTCATGATCGCGATACAGGACCAAGTCATCCCCACACGCAACTACAAGAAACACATCCTACACGACGCAAACACACATGACGACAGATGCAGGAAATGCCACACTACGCATGAGACGATCGACCACATAATATCAGGCCTCTTCTCTCCCAAACAGACTACCTCCACCGACACAATCAGGTAGCGTCGATCGTTCATCAACTGCTACCATACAAACACTCACTTATTAAGAATACGATCCGTACTACAAACTAAGTACACACCACACAGCGTTCTAGAGTCACCCTCACGTAAGCTGTACTGGGACCGCACGATTCACACAGACAAAACCATACATCACACTTGTTGATAAGGTCAACAAACAGACCTATCTCATTGATATTGCAGTGCCTATCAGCAAGAACATGCAGACAAGATCAGTAAATACACCGACCTAGCACACGAGCTCCAGAAGCAGTGGAAGCAGGACTGAGTACGTGTTGTACCCATCGTCCTGTCCGCCACTGGTCTGGTTCCTCACACATTGCACCACAGTCTCAGCACACTAGGACTTCACAAAAACACTTATGCACAACTCCAGAAGGCTGTGATATTCAACACAACATGTATAGTTAGGAAATTCCTGGACACAATCACACATCCCTAACATCTCTCAGTCCCTTGCACACTTTTTTACTTTTTTGGGCAACATGTGTTTTGTCCCACCATGGTGTTTTTGCTGGGAAATCCAAGAATTGCAACTTTTATAATAATAATTTACATGAAGTGACTTTGCTAGATTTTTTTACACTAGGAGTGATGGAAAATGCAGAGTCCGGTTTGTATTAAAACATCTAAAAACCAAACAAAAAACTGCTTCCAAATTGAGTTCAAAGCTTTCTTGAAAATATTCTTCACGTTCTGTCCATTTTTTTCATTAAGTACAATCTGAGACGGTCTCCCTTCACTCCCTTACATTGATCTGTTTCCTAATCAATGATAAGAAAAATCACTTTACTGTGTGTCGAAGAACCACAACACATTGACCACAACATAGAAAATGAGCAGCGCATTCAGTATAAAAACAAATTCTAATCCCAGCTGAAGGAAAACCTTTCTTTTCTGAGTGGCTTTCCTTGGATCTGTGACGTCATGGGGAAGATTCAAAGGAATGAAGGACATAGAAATAAGTGCTGCTGTCTCCTCAAAGACAAGCTCTAATATTGTTCGTGGCAGGAGTGGCGTCAGCCTATCCCAATCACGGATCTATCGGCAGTAGGCGTGTGACACCGATCCTTTAATGTAGGGGGATTGTACTTCACCTCTCCGATGACCCTCATCCTCTTTCAGCGTCAGGGAGGGGAAAAGGAAAAAAGAAAATACAGAAATCGTGAAAATAAATTTTATTTTGCAAGTATTTCTGAATTTGAATTGCGATGAAAAAAAATTCTAATTATGTCCCTGTTTCACTTTTTTCTCCCTTGTTTTAGTAAAGCAAGAATTTATCAGGAATTCATGTTGATACATGCAGTTTGGAAGAACTTGAAGCGTACTTTCCAAAAATGTCATTTATCAAAATTTCTTTACTTCATTTATTTATTTTTTGACAAAAAAAAAGACATATATACAGTAAATATATATATATATATATATATATATATTCCAATTCTAATATCTACTGAATACAAAATTTTCCATTTTCTGGACGGAAGAGATGAATTAAATTTTCATTTTTTATTTAAATTGTAAAAAGTGGATTCATTTTAAAAATACGAAATCACAATGAATTAATTACAAAATGTCCTTTAAATATAGTCCGACCACGATAACGTGACGATTCGACGTCAGCACTGACATCTGAGAGACGTTCCGAAGAATATTACGTTATAGCTACAAAACAAAACAAAAACAAAAATTTACTTTTAATTTTAGTCCTCCATTTTCCAATTCCTTTCGGAAATAATCTTCAACCTGTAAAATAATATTTCGAGCACTGCTCTGTAAAATACTATGGGGAGACATTTTTTTAAATTAATCGAGACCTGTGCTTTGAGGCGCTCTTGTTTATGATTGGCTGAAAAACAAATACGTCATAATCACATGGGGTTCCTTCCGATCGTCACGTTATCGTGGTCGGACAATAGTATGCTATTAAATCACACTCAATGAATTAATTATTTAAAATTCGTTATTAAAGACAATGAGATAATAACAGAAATAGGATAGAAATCCATTGTTTAGATTCCAATGCTTTTCCATGGGAATCTCGTGCTACTCATTGAATTAGAAAACATTTTAAAAGTTTCGAGTTCGTCCATAGTCCCCAAATATGTATACCAGTTTTCAATAAGATCGAAGCAGTTGTTCAAAAGGTATTAAAGGCGAATAATGAATTGGGTTGAGATAAGCTCTCTCTTTTTTTTTTAATAAACTAGTTTTACAGAGTTGATAGTAGGATGAATTGGGGCTAATTTTGAATATGATATGGAAACAAAAAGACGATTTTTTTTATCAATAATATCTTTAAGGTATTACGTGTTTTATTATTATAAAAAAAAAAAAAAAAAAAAAACCAAACATTTTTTTTAATGAAGCATTTTAGAGGAACTGCTGTTTTGCAGTTTCACCACTCGTTAGCTGGATTTCCGCGTTCCTGACGTCACAAAATGAATTTCGTAAAATCCCAGTAGTTCTTGTTTCCCACAATGAATTTAAAACCTACCATTTCGTTATTAGGCAAAACAATCAATTCGACCTGAACCGAGAATATTCTGAGTTGAATTGCACTGTGATGTTTATCGACTTGAACTAAAAAAAAAAAACCTAAAAGTTCGTGAATACGAATATATTTAATTTTTTAAAAAAGGCACTTTACAAAATGATTTCACGACAAAGCAAATATGTCTCCATTATCAAATTCAAACAGGGAGGCCCAGGGACGAGACAGAGAGACAACAGTTCCTCCATTTCATCGCGGATTTTTCAATTTTTACTATAAATCGTGTAATTTCTCGATAAAAAGATTAGAGGAAAAAAATAATATAATATTTCAATAATTTGTTACCTTTATTTAGGTTACTTTAATGTAATTTTTTTTTAATACATTATATAGTTTTCTAAAGAGTTAAACTTTACCACAATGGGTCATGCAGGAGTGCTCAAGAGGTGTAGGCTCCCAACGATTCTCGACCAACGGGACTATTGAGGTCGGATCGTCAGCCGAGTAAGGATTGGGCTACACGAGTGTTGAAAACGCCGCAGTAGTTTAGCCCCCAGACACTCTTATAGGGGTAAAATAAAGGAAATTACACCCTCGAATAAAGAAGCCCGCTACCTATTTGATAGAGGCCTGGGTGCACCCTAGGTTCATCTAGAGGAGAAATAACCATAGAAAAATCCCCGACCATCTCCTTAATTGAACTCTGTCTTCTCCAGTCAGCATCTAAACTACTGGACTAATGGACCCACATCTTGTGTATTATTTACAGTTCAACATTTTTACATTTTTGGCACCCTAAGGTAGAATTCTTTGGAAACTCATGCATTTATTTGCAAAAAAAAAATATATATATTAATATTAAAAAAAAAAAATACTGCCGTTCATTAAGTTTACCAGGTTTGTTACCAAAGCAAAAGATCACATGAATCAGATATACAGCGTAGATCAAATACATTTTTTGTGTTGATTTTTCTAGATTGCCTTTCCATATTTTCAGTTTTAAAGTTAAAACATGAAAGCGAATGTGTAGAGAAATAAACAAGGTTCGTTTTCCCTGTTAAACGTGTTATTCTTGCTGTTATACCAAGGAGAGGGTTAGCGCCTTTATTACCCTCATAAACAACTTCCGGTTTCCCAGTTCCGAGGGGAACGGAGTACTTTTAAACTTCGAATCGCCAGAAATCTTATTCGTAATGACTTCCTAAACAGTCCATTCGCCGGAATGTTTTATTTATCGGCGTCCCTCAACAAATGTAAACAGTAAACAAGCAGAGCAATTGAAAAACCGGAAGACGTGGATCGATTCCTATCGAGGCCTAGGAACGCTTAGAGCAGGATCACATTCCCTGGGGCCGGAAGTGAGCGAGTGTGGGAACCAGCGCCTGAAGGTCGGTTTTCATTTCTCTGGTTTCGATGTCAGAACGACGACGACTTCACTTGTCAGCGCCTCCATCGAAACAGATCCGTTATCAGAGTAATTCATCAACTGAGTATTAACAACAACGTCAGTCTGATTGGAAGCCCTTCAGCTCTAAATGCCATACAATAAAATATTCAGTGGACATGAAACAGCGGTCTACTACTTACTACTTACGAATTATAGTATTAAAGCGTATTAAAACAAAATAAATAAATGAACAATGGATGCAAATAACACATTATTAAACAAACTTATTACTTAAACATAAAAAACTCACAAACTCCATCTTCAGTATCAACTTCTTTATCTCAACATTTAAATCTCCTAAGCGGGGATTTTCTTCAGGATTAAAATAGGAAATAGAGAAATACTAAACTTTCTCTTCTATTTCAAAAAACAGAATCAAAGCAATAACAATCTTAAAAAAAGGATTTTAATCATTACAATCATGAAATTACCCATTACAATCATAATCTTCCTTAACAACAAAGATGCATCAAAAACAATATAGAAATTTAAGTTGAGTTTTTGTTATTAAAGAAACAACTTAAAACTTCAATTTCAGCTTAAGTTCTTTGTTATTTTCAATAACTTTTTCAAACATCCCAAAAGAAATTGGGTTCATTTTCAAGGATTTATCCTTATTGAAGCATTTTGCTATGTTAATGAAACCTGATTCCAAAATGAATCTCTCTGATTCGTCTTGAGATTCGTAAATTACATCTACTATCGGGTCTGGGTTATGGGCCAATGTTATTGCGTGGTCAGCCCAGTCCGACAGTCCTACCATATTAACTTTGTAGTGAATAAGTAAAAATTAATTAAAGATGACATTGATTAATTTGAGATGCGCATGAAAAGGATTATCATGTGCATTGCGAGACGATGTTCGAATTGATTATTAAAAAGATGAGTCTAGAAGTTTTTCTCAGTAAAGATGGAGTGATTTATATTTCTTCTGTTTTAAAACTATTTAAGAACTATTTAAAGAACATTCTAAAGAACAATTTAAGAACTATATGAAGAACTAATTGAGTGCAATATCTATTGGATTAATAATGCAATATCTGTAGGATTTAATAGTGTTATTTTCAAAGAACTTTCAGTGAAATAATTAATGGACTGTTAGTGACAAATATTAAAAGTAATATTGTATACAAAGTTTGTGATACGTTAATGATTGGATACTTAACTAAGAAGAATTGTAATCTAATGAAAATTAGAAGTGGATTTGTATCTGAAGATTTGTCTAGAATAAGTATCAACTTTAACGGTTGTTTGTATTTAAATATTATATATTAATTATTGTTTTAAAGAACTTCTCTGCAAATAAAACTTTTAGTATGTAATTCTATAATTCCTATATAAGATTGAAATATTGAGATAAAGAAGTTTATACTGAAGATAGAGTTTGTGAGTTTTTATGTCTAATATATTTAAGAAGAATATATTTAATATATATTTAAGTTTTTAATAAAAACTTATATTATTAAAAATGGAGACCACAATACATCTTTACACATCTATTAACAATTAAAATTAAAACAAGGCGACGTTTCAAAGTTCTAGTATGCGAACTTCTTCGAACAAATAAATACGATATTCGTTTTTGTTTTCATTGCCTGATTTTTGATCTCCATGTTTAATTAATTTTTACCTGCCAGTTTTAATTAAACTTATTACACTACTAAACCTGTCGCTCTACATAACAACTAATGAATAGCAACCAGCATTGTCTTTATTCAAAACCTACAAATTAAACTTCAACTAAAACGAGAAATAACATTAAAGTTTACATTCTAACAAATACATGCAATAGAATATTTACAATTCTAAACAATTTCTCTATATACATAGTTTTGGTTTTACATTCTGTAATATTTTCCTCATCTAAAATAATTTTGATGAGTTGACCAGGGTCTACTCCTGTTGTCTGGCAATGCGCGTCCAACATTGTATTGTTGCGGACTTATAGAATACGCTTTTACACCTGATATCGTTGAGTTGATAATGCAACAATATCCCTGTGGCGGACGTACGCACCCACACACACACATTTGCAGTTTTTTTGAATAATGCAGATTATTATTAAATACGTAATTAATATATTTATTTAAAGACAATAACTTTTTCGAAGTCCTATCTTTGATCTTTTCTCCATGTATATTTTTACTTAGTTTTCCTTCTAATGCCACCTTCACACGCACATTTCTTTACAAGGACCAGAAAATTCTCAAGCACGAATGGACGTTCAAGTGTCCGTGAATAGGAACGCCACGATTCAAGAAGATTTAGTCTGGTTCAAAATTGTTTATGGAAAACAGATTTAAGTCCCCTTGCACAGAGGCCAGTTCTCAGTAAAGAACGTTGAAATCTAAAGAAACACGGTAAAAGACACAACAACGAAGCAAAACACGTTGTAATAAATGAAAAAAAGAACGTAATGTAAAATCGTGAAATGGATGTGGATGGATCGATTTTTCGCAGGGGGATGACGACAGAGTTGACATTTTCGAATTACCAGAATCGAGACATAGAAGATGTGGAATAACAAAGCAATATGATGAAGTTAGGACAGGAAGGAAATGGATGGAGAAAAAGCTTTCAGTACAAAACTAAGGAGAAATGCTGATGGTGGAAAAGCATTAATGTAACTTCCACCCACACTCCTTCGACCAATCCATCGACATTTAGTATCTTCTATTGTTTCTTTTTTTTATTTGTGGCTTCCTATTTTTTTAATAATCCTTCCTTTTGGCTTCTCTCTTCAATACGCCGCTTCTATCTCAGTAGACGACGACTTTGGAAGAGCTGGAGTTCTCTATTAAAAAAAGAAAGAACACTTGTTTTCAGAAAGCAATAATGGAATTCGCCTAGAGTCAGTAATTTATTGTAGAAACCGAAGGAGATCACGAGTCTTTCTAATCGTGTCTTGTTGGTCATTGCTCTATCATCTTCCAATTTCTTTTTATTTTTTTTGATAAGAAAGCTTCAATATAAGCGAAAGCCAACCTCGAAGTCGATTTTAATAGCCAACCTCCGGAGGGCTGTTAATGTTCCCGTGTCTGTTATGTGTGTAACGCCCTCCACAGCCCAAACCCGCAGTCGGAATCCCGTGAGCAAAAACTCGTCGGACTCGCCGTTGCCTAAAGGCTACAAAAAAAATCGAACTTCCGGTCCAGGGAAATTGCAATAGTTGGACAAAATCGGGAGTCTCCCTACCCCGAATCGACTACGCTGACAACGAACCTGATATCCTCGACTCATACGCAAAATGATAGTCTAGACCAGCGGTCGGCAACCCGCGGCCCATGAAGCGTTTTGGTGCGGCCCACGGGGCGTGTTGGAATTTCTTTTTTTTTTTTTGGTTGATAAAGTAAGATTTCCGTTTTTTTTTTTTTGGTTGATAAATTAAGATTTTCCGTTTTTTTTTTTTTTTTTTGGTTGTTAAAATTTTTGGCCCAAGTGCGGCCCGCAGTAATCCCCACATAACATATTTGGCCCTTTTACAACAAAAGGTTGCCGACCACTGGTCTAGACACTCTACATAAAATCACTGAAGGCTTCGGTTGAAGCTCTTTCTGACCCTTGAATAAATGAGTTTTGCGCGCCAATGGATATTAGCATCGCTTTTAACGAATCAAACGTTTGTTGGATCGGAAATTGTAGGGGATCACTTTGGTTATGCTTTTACAAAAAAACTACAAATTGACTTGTTAAGTTGTTACAGATCGGAAGGGAGCCCCATGACCTTCGTATAAGAGACTTCAGTACTGAGTTAAAGCTGTAGTTAGTGGATCTCCTTAAAGTTTCCTTAGCATTGACTGTTTAAAAATGTTTAGGATCAATACTGTGGGCGACTGTTAAAAAAGTGGAAGAGAGAAGAGAAGGCGGATAACGATCATTAGAATTTCATCAACGAACGAAGCAATACAGGATGTGGATGAGGAACTGAGTTTTTGTATAAACATCATCACTCGCCTCCAGCAATAAAGCGGAAACACCATTTCATCCAATCAATTACTTTTCATGCCTTTACACAAATGAAGCCATCCGAAGATATTTGTCTTATATTTGATTTATAATATTTTAATGCTATACATAGCTGTAGAGTCGGAATCGGTAAAAATGTACCGACTCCCAACAAATTTAAATTATAGTATAAATAATACGTAAAAATTTCCTATTTCATAAACAACAATAATGTGATCAACTTATTTTTTTCAGGGTATGCAGGGTGATTCACGAAGATATGCAGAAACTTCGGGAGCTCATTCTACATGTAAAAGTAAAGAAACAAAGTTATATAAACGTAGGTCCGGAAATGCTTCGGTATCGAGTTACGACTAGCGAAAGATTTCGTCCACAACATTACGCACATGGACTACACCTCAGTTGTTAGCTCTCACAATAAATCAAAACAATGCAATTCACATTATTGTTGAACAGCTGTTATTGTGTTGCCAACTTTTTTGTAGGTCCCACGTGGGATAAGCTTCAAACCACTGGGAGATACAGTTCTGCGACATGTTTCATTCGATTTTTCAGGTCAACAACCATAAGAAACCATTGATTTCGCCCTTAATTTACCTTCCCAGACTTCCAGCAAGTCTTCATTTCACCCAGGGTACTACATTATGGGCGAAATCTTTCGCTAGCCGTAACTCGATACCGAAGCATTTCTGGATCTATGTTTATATATCTTTTTTTCTTTACTTTTACATTAGAATGAGCTCCCGAAGTTTCTGTATATCTTCGTGAATCACCCTGTATTTTAAATTTTCAGTACTTTGCAAATTTCAAAACATAACATGTTTTATGATATTTACATTAATGAAACCCATGAAAAACTTCACAATGGCAAAAAAAGTGTCAAAGTTTTTGAACACTTTACAACAACAACATAAAAGTCAGGAAACATTCTATATGTCAGTGTATTACAGAAGATGATGTAATGCATTTATTTATTTTATTTTCTAAACTGATATATACAAAAAGGAGTCGGAGTTGAAGGTTTTAAGTAGCGACTCCACGGCCCTGATATTATCTCCGCCATTTGAGATAGATGTTATTCTAAGTCGAAATGAGCAAATCTATCAACGATCACTTCGTAATCCAACAACTATTTATCTTAGCTAGCTGAAACTTTAACGATTTTAGCAATACTGAATTAATAGGCAAGGAGTCTAGGATAAAATGAAAATTTCATTTGACATAAATACTAAGGCACGCGGGAAACTATAAAGTTCTTGTTTTACTCCAGCATTCTGTGCAACGGAAGCAAATATTGAAGATATTCATCAACATTTTCTCATCTTAGGCAAAGTTGAAACAAAAGCTTAAAATATTGCGACAGTTCAGCTCAATTTAGACCATTTCATCGTATCTGCAATGTTAGCATTCTTTTGATTTTTTTTTTTTTATTCTCAAAATATTGAGATTTGAGCAGAAATTGTAATGTTAATTAATCATTACATAAATACTCCGAAAATTTTAATAATTCGTGAAATTGGGGATTGTCGCATTTTTAATGTAACCTGAGAACCTGATTATCTTATGGATTACATCTAATAGTGATTGCATGGGTCCAGTGGTTTAAGCGCTGGACTGGAGCTGTACCCTTTCTTCTAGTAATAGCGATTGTAAAATTTTCACTTTATGTCTATATTTACAATGCAAATGTAAGGACAAATTATTGTTTGACTTATATTACTAGGCTATTCATTGCCGTTTTCAATCGAAACAAAGACGTCAGGATGAGTGACGTAGGTGGAATTTAGTCCAAATCTCTGCCGAATCACCACCGCCCATCTATCTCTAATTAATGAGCGGGGGAATGTGAAGATTGTAGCAGGTGTGATGGAATACAAGGGAAATGGGAAAACTGCGAGAGCACTTCCGCTTGGGTCAATTTGTCCACAGAATGAAAGGTCCTAGCGATGAGAGGTTGATAGGCCTAATATAAAGAGCCTAATTAAATCAATGTTAAAGATAGGACAATTTAGATTATATGCTGTGACGATTTAGGAGACGTTTGTTTGTTTGTTTATTGAAACTTCTGATTAACAATACGTAATAAGATAAACACGTGCTCGAAAATCGATAATTTGTAATGTCGAGAATGAAGGAAAAGTTGCCATTCATCAAATCTAAATTAGATGATGACTGAGTCTCTATCAATTATGTAAATGTAGAATATACTTCAGTCCTCAATAACCTCCTTACGTTATTCAAAAGTAGTATAACGAATATAAAACGTTATGATCATGACATTCAATTAAAGAACATCAAAATTCAACGTAGATCAATTAAACGATTTGCTAAGTTTCCATGGTTACGAAATAAGATTATCTCGAGAAAGCAATGGACAAAAAGCAATGGACAAAAGCCTGTTAGTTTTTAGCTTTATTTCAATGTAAAACTTCTAACAAATGATTGTCTTTTATAAAAATGATGATGTCTTTTTACAAAAGAAAAAAATAAAAGTGGTTTTAATGAAAATATTTCATTTTCTGACAAAACATCACCAGTTCCAATGGAATGCAGTTTCCAAAGAACTGGGATGGATTTATCTACAGAGGATGAGCCTCAACTTCCTTTTTGTATCACAACAGCTTTTCTTTGGTTCTGTCACCATTATTTATTTGCAGGATATTCATTCATTCATTCATAATAACGGTAAAATACATTTCTTACAAAGGATCTAGTTCAAATTTTTTGTAATGGAAGTCTAAACATCAGTGGATAATGTTTGTCTGAAACGTGGACTTTATTCAAACATTTTCAACAAATTCTAATTAAATTCAATATTAATTTTAATTAACTCAATGCAATCTTCTTAATTAACTAATGAGCAAATCTGCACTCCTTCGAAATAACAATAATAGAAACTAGCAAACCTGTGATCACGTGATCTTGGATTATGAGATAATTTTCTCACCACTCGAGACCGCGACCGCTTTCTCACAACCTGCGATCGCGACTAGGAGATCTCACGTGTCTTCCGGTTGACCCACGTAGATAAAAATGAAAATGTGAGCAACTTCAATATTAAACCTAACATTTTGCCAAATTTTTTGTATTTCTATGTCTTATGTTTTCGGAGGAGATAGAGCCAGAAAAAAGAATCAACTTTTCTTTTGTATACAGGTATTGTAGCTCTACAACTATCTGTAAAATGATCCTTCCTTTGTAAAGCACCGTTGATGTTTAATAAAAAAAAACTTACGAAAATTATCCGATGTTGTTCGGGAAAGTCGAAAAAGATAAAAAAAAAAAAAAAAAAAAATATTTTATTACTATTATTATTGCTATTTTTTTTTTCAGAATACATTCCAAATTATCATCTATTCTTAATTCTTATTCTATCAATTTATGGTGTAATTTTTCAAATCTGGAGAACGGCAAAATCATGAAACATCCTTGGTCTAAAAGCGCCGTTTGATGAAAATCAAAATAATCAATGTCAGTGCAATGTATTTTTTTTTTTTTAAGATAACTGAAAGATGGCAATTGATGTTTGTTTTCTGTCTGTCGTAATAACGAACATTGATGTTATTGTGACTTAACAGAAAAAAAGCAATTGTCGTAATTAGCTTCAATGACCTATAGGAATTTAAAACGAATTCTATAAATTACTTTCACACATAACTATTTGCAAAGTACTTGACGTATTCACGATTGACAAGTTCCTTCAGACTGAAAATATTTTTTTTTTTTCCTGAGAAATTATTATTGTTGGAGGCTACAAAAACAAAAAAACAAAAAATTAAAAAAAAAAAAATACTATTTCCGAAAGAGTTCTTGAACACAGAACTTTTTCGAAAATAAAAATAATAGTAATTTTTTTTTGGTTGGATGGTGATTTTTTTTTTTTTTTTGGTTGAATTCCAAAAATCAAAAGACAAAACAAAAATACAAAATGAGATCAGTGTCAAAACGCACGTAGAGCTTTTCCTTTTTAAGTGAAGAGCTAAATATATTTCAGTTCTTTTCTGGTTTTTATACAAAAGGCTCTTTAAAAAAAATACAGTAGTAAAATGCAATTTTAATAAAAAATGAAGACTAAGACGTAGGTCAATGAGGAAAGTATTTTTTTTTCTTAAACTAAAATTTTTAGAGACAGTTTGAAATTGTTCTTCATTAGGTTAGAAGAAAAAAATTAACATCAACATATTTTTTTTCTTTTCTTTCGTCTTCTAAATGATTCCAATGGCCGTTTCAGCAGCGTTTAAAAGTGCCCTTCTGAGATGTCATGTGAAGCAAATAAAAGAGTCTGTTTAAACATTAAATATGCAACGTCTGAAACCACACCACAGTCTAAGAGGAAGCACAAACCAGTTCTTCATCCAACTGGTTCAAGTACACCTAATTCACTGAAACAACGTTTCTTTTATTATTAATTCATTGAAAAATGGTATTTTAAGATAGATTTTGTCAAATTAATTCTCTAAAACACAACTTCACAGAGCAATTTTGAAAACGTTTGTTTCAAACTGAGAATAAAATACAAAAAATAAAAAAAAAAAAAAAAAAGGAAACATAAAATTTAATGTTCGAGGCATTCGTATCTCTATTCTATCCGTCTGTATTTTGGCATGAAACTTCATCTATTTAAATTTTGATGAAATTTTATAATTAAAGGTCTTATAAAACTTTATCCATAAAATTCAATTTGGTAAAAAAAATAGATGAATACCCCCCCTCTCACCCATTCAATAACACTGTTTGACGTTTTGTAAAAATTCATATAAAATGTCGAAGAATAGTACGGAATGAAAATGAAACTTTCCTATTTATTTCTTTTTTAAGATATATAGTCTTTAAGAAATATTAAAAACTAGTTTACTTTTTTATTCGTCAATTTACCAATAAAATTAGATAAGTTCTAAATTGTAATTAAAAAAAAATCTAGAAAGCAATTAAAATATTTTCTGGCTTTGGATCCCACATTCGGCTCAAACTAAACATTAGCGACTATTTAATTTTAATCGCTTTTTATTTACTTATTTATAATCAATACTTAATAATAAACATTAATTTCAGTTCGAAATGGGACTGAATAACATAAAGAGAATAAGTTCCAAACACATTCCGTAACCCTTCACAATGGAATTAACATTTCCAGAAACTATCTGTCCTTTGCATTTAAATCTATTCAGAAAAAAAGAAGAAATTAATATGGGAAGATGATTATTTTTTTGAAGGGTGCTACCTTAAAATAAACTTAAAACTGTATTTTAAACTTATACCGATTTTTAATCAATTTCAAATTACTGTTGATTCTAGCGATTTGAGCAGTTTATTGCGAATTATTTACATCGTTAAGTATTAATCGTTCCAGTGATTAATAAAATGGAGAAGTTTACATGTAATCAAAATGTAATGATTGTAATAACAAAACAAATTGTATTTGATGTAGTGTGGATTCAGAGAATACTCAGCCATTAAATAACTGGAAAATAATTCAGTCTCGTTTCTTTCCACTCTTTTTTTTTTTTCATTACTTTTTTTAATTTTATAAAGAAAATAGCTACAGCCAGCGACAATCTAGGGAAGTAGATCCGGTTTGAGACGTGCTTTTGTATCCTTGCGCCAACGAACGATGTATTACTTACTAATACCCTGGTTTCACGGGAGAAGAAGTCGATATATAAAACTAGGGTAGTTTTTTACGAAATCTCACCTGTGGAATTAGGGCTAATTTAAAGTTTTTTGGAAGAAAACGATTCGTTAATACGTATTAAGAATAAAAGTGATGGAAAACCCCGCGTTTTTTTCATAGTTTTTAAGAAAATTTATTTATTTTATTTCTGGACTGACCTAGGGTTTCATTCAGTTAATAAATACATCTGTCTTCTTTTCCGTATTATTTAATAGCCCTTAAATATCCTCGTCTCCGTAAAATGAATCAATCAAATCCCGTGATAAAATTTATTCAGATAGTTAATGTTTAGTTAATGTTTCTTTATGCGAGATGGCAAACCGTATCACAACTCTAACTTCTACAATGTTGTCTTCGTTCTTAGACGTTTTCTTTAATTATTTGTTCTTTACAATTCAATTCACATCGTTTATACCCGAGTATCTCATCCGGTGATAGGCATACCACTGGTGGTATTTTCTTAAAAGATGACTTAGTGGTATAATTATGAGTAATACTCGCATGAGCTTTTTTCATTTACGAAAATTATGAAAAATAAAAACATTAAAATTTTCTCATCTAAAGATAAACTAGTACATATTTTATTACAGGTAGCGATTAATGAATAGTATCGAAATGGACATTTTGGTTTTTGGTTTTGGAACGCGTTTTTGAAAAGCTCTTGTTGAATGAATAGATGAGGAATGTTGAAACAGCAAGACTCCCGTTCAAACATTGACTCCTAGTATGAGGAAGCGTAAATAGAATCTTTACTTCTAAAATTATGATAGTTTTTTCTTTGTTGATTATTTCAAATATTGAAAGCAAAAAAATTATTTCAAAACAGTCTTGAGTTTTCTGCGTCTGATACGAGCGACCTTCATGACTAGGCAGCAACATCTTGAACACAAAACAAAAAAAAAACAATTTCTTGATGAAACTAACAAATGAATACAATTCCAGATATTTAAAACATTTAGAACGACAAACGCTTTTCAATGTAATCACTATTTCCATCTGTTTCGTGCTGTAGATTCCTTCCAAGGCTGTTCTTTCAGCTAATGTAAGGGTACAGAGTAATTTACATCAAGGTCACAGAACGAAATACAGTTTTAGATCTTAATTAATTTTTTTTTAAAAATGTTGAAAATAAAATAAACAGCTTAGAGCTCTCCTGTAAGCTGTCTTCTAAAATTCATTTCGTCTTTTTATTCATTGCTAATTGTTATTAAATTTAAAATGAGGAAATTATTTTCTTTATTTCTTAATTCAATTTGTCACGTAAAAAAAAATACCTTTTTATTTATATTATTAACTTTAATATTAAATTTTTTAGTGATGTTTTGCGATTTTTAATAATTTATATAAGTTTTTCAAGCTCCAAATAATGATATAATCAATGGTAATAATATATATATATATATATATATATATAATACATTAGACCTATATATTACTAATAAATTCTTACTTAAGAAATTTGCATAAAATATATTTACCTTCCTTCCTATTATAAGAATAATAAAATTTTATAATAAAATAAAATTAAAAAGAAGAAAATCTGCGTTTCCAACAGGAACAAAAAACAAGTTAATATAATTTTGTGCTAAAGCATAAACTTAAGGGCGACCCATAATAATTAAAAAAAGAAAGTACATTGACATAAGAAAAAATAAAAAATAAAAAGTTAGGAAAATAAGAAGAAAAAAAAATAACCCAACGCAGACATTGAGAAAAAAAACATTAAGAGGAAAAAAAAAAACCAAACAAACAAAAACGGATTCGAACCGACAACCTTCAGCGTATGAGTCCGAGACCTTACCCATCAAGCTACAGCTGACAACTAAAATAAGATGGTTGCATTTTTAACATTTAAGCTAACAGCTGAAATCCAATGAAAACAAGGCCAAATATCTCGAACATGGTCCCTGAAAATACCCTATTTCTACGTTGTTTGGGTCTCTGTACACGAGGATGAAGTCTGTTTGTCAATCCCATCTTTCCGTTCAGGAGTTGTTAGGGGAGGACAGACACGGACGGACAGGACAAACGCAGCAGTTACTAAGTTTGGTCGCTATCACAATAGCTCTCAAATGGATCGCTAATTATAAAAGAATGAAGTTAAATAACGAACCATTTTTATTTGAATCAAGTTAGAAATAAGATAATACCGTTGCTTTTTCTCCTATTTATAATCTACCAACTATTTTAATTTTTGTTGTTGTTATAATTATGATCTTATTGCAATATTTTGTGTGGAAAAGATTCACAACAGTTAAACAGTCGATGTTTTTAAAACTGAAATATTTTTAAAACTTGTGTTGAAAAATACAAAGAAAAGGATGACGTCAGCGAAAGACACAGGGATTAAAGATATTAAGTTATGGGGCAAGAAGGTAATTTAAAGGTTTTGTAATATCTCTAATGAAATGTTCATGCAGAACTCAAAATCATTAAATGAGGATTTATGAAAGTTTTTTTTTTTTTTGCTTGTTTTCCTTCTACCGAATAGCTTTAAATACTAATAATACCAAGTTAATATGTTAACCTTCGAAATTGAAAATTCAAAATGGCGATGACTTAAAGGCACCTTCATTGTCAATTGGTGTTGTGTTGTTAGTGTTATTTCCTTTCTTTTTTTTTTTTTAATAAATAACTTTGGTCGAGATAGGAGTCTTCAAGTTTCGAAATCCTATTAACTAACAAACATTTCTATTAAGTAACACAACAGTAATTAAGAAGAGTAAGACAATTCTTGGCGCTATTTGAGAGACGATGATGAAACAGTAATGGCTGCTTCACCAATACACGGCTTTCGTACAAGAGCTGTTAAGTTGAAACACAAAACCTCGGCGTTTCCGTTTCAGTGGGGATTAAGTGCTTTGAAAGGTGATGACCGGGTTTTGGGTCTGTCTTAAATGACAGCCATCAGAGGAGGCGTCAACCAACCATTAACACAGAAACAATGGACTTGGAAACCTAAGAATGAAACCAACGCCTATTACCAATGAGCTCGAATTAAAAGGATCTGAAAACCACAAGCAGAACATTACATAGCCGTTGCCTTATATAAATATAATACCTGTTATAAGGTCATCCAGTTCTTTCCCTAAACAATAACACAAAAGGAAAAACAAAAAAGAGTTGTGTTTTTTTTTTTTTAATTTGTTTTTGATTTTGTTTAGTAGTTTGTTGTTGTTTATTGATGAAGTAACTCTTATTCGTTATAAATGCATTAATATTTCCACATTTGAGTACAATTGTCTGAAGATGAGTTGAAATGCTACGCTAACTCAGTTGTAAACATGGACCCTTCCGCCTACGCATGTCACAGTTGTCTTAATTAAAAACAGTAGCTCAGTCAAGTGATCGAACCGGATACAAACAAATAAGCAACTGAGATCTCTTACATTTACACAGCGTATTTAAAGTATATCTGAAGCGTAAGTCTATCAATACTGATGTAATACATAAATAAAACTTGCATAAATGTTATTTAAATCGAAAGATTCGAGAATTTGCTATTTTTTTTTGGCCACAGAAATCCTGATTACTATTATTTTTCAAATCAAATTACAACTTTACTCATTAATTAACTTTAATTGTGTAGGAGTTTATAAAACTTAGTTTAACAAATGAATTATATCAAATGCAAGCATTATTTTTTTTGAACCCCCTCCCCCCCCAAAAAAAAAAATCAAAAGCAGAAAATAAACACATTTTTTTAAGGTTATTATTTATTACAACGCTTTTTTTTTCTTTGTTTTTAAAAATGAGTGTGAAGGACTTATTTGTGTATTAGTCTTGCTTTCGTCGAATGAAGATAGGCTTTAAGGAAAACATTGTTGTGCTCGTGTGTGTGTGTATGTGAAAGCTTTTGACCCAATGGACAGATCATCTTGAACTTGGTAAGCTTAGCTTTGAATACGACACTTTAGTATTTGATAAATTTTTCAGTATGACCTTGAGATGAATCCTAATAGATACTTGTTATGCTGTATTTGAAAAGATGAATTTAAAACTTACAATCCAGCAGTGGTTCTCAACCTACTTAAAGACGCGTACAGCAAGCAAGAAACAAAATTCAAGAATTCTGATAACAGCCGTAAATATGTAAACATACTAAAAACATATATTAATTTACCTTTAAATGTGGAGCTTTTCTCGTTTTGTTTTTCATAATTTGATAAATCAGAAAAGAGTGCCAATTACCCACTAGATTAGATTAATTGAAAGTAGGTGGCATGACTGCCGAGCACGTCGACCTGAAAGATCTATTGTGCTATCCCACGGAAAGAAGGACAGACGGAGAGAAAGACTGAGAAAGGATGGTGTGAGAAATGCAGGGGAAACGGGAGAACCCCGGGAACACCTGCCCAGCGCGGATCGGCACCATCAACGAAACCCACATGAGAACCGAACCCGGTATCCAGAAATTACCCACTAAGTCTTCTTTCAAGTACTACAGGATGAGAAACCCGTTGTTATGTAGCTATACGAAATTGACGTATGGTTTTCTCTCCACTGATAATAAAACACATTGTACTTTTTTGATTACTTTTTGTTTTTTCCAAAATGAAAATAAGATCTCTCGAAATTGGTTTTAAGATTCTTTCAAAGAAATCCCAAACAGTAAAAAAAAAAAAAATATTACTAATAAGTGAATTTCATAATGTAAACTACATGTCACGTGTTATTGGTGAAATAATGGCCGCTTTTTTACAATATACTTGTAGAGTTTCATATTAAAAAAACTCACAAGAAGAATTGTAAGAAAAGCAATTTAACTTGATTTTGGTTTTGATAAAAATGTTAGCGTTACATTTCAAAGGCTTTTGAATTCCATAGAAAGGCAGCTCCAAGTTCGTTTAGGCCTTCTTTATTTTTGTAATCGTTTACCTGGAACATTTCGAAAACCCCGGTGCTAGCAAGAAATGTGTTATGCTAACCAGGATATTTCTGCTCCCAATGAAACCGTGTCCAAACAGCATTCTTTTCACTAATTACCTAATTACCAACATCAACTCCGACTTGCACTTTGACGCTGGCTCCAGTGAAGCGCAATGTTTGAAAAGATCATATTTTCGCTTCGTAATATTTTATTTATTTTTTTGCTGTTCTTTTTTAAACTCAACTTAAAGAAAGAAAGAAACTAGAAAGAGGTTTCGTTTACCTGGATTTGCGGCAATGCTCAGTGACCGTAAAAGCGATTGGAATATTTTCCTGCATTAAACTAAAAAAGATATTTGAAAGCAGTAACTGACTCCAAATCCTTGGTTTCAAACTCATTCGAACGTAGAATTTATCTTAATTAACGTCAATCGAATAATTACAATTTAATAAGGTTCCTAATTAATATTTACAAAACAAACTCATTCTTAAAGAAGCTTGTGAATTTTTAAAGGGAAAAAAAAAATATAGTTTCTTATTTTATATAAAAATAATTTTCTATGAAAAAAAATAAAAAGCCTCGGAATGATATAAAAAGAAAACATTTTTTTAAAGTTAAGGTATTCTTAATAACTATTTTTTAATAATACAGAATATTTCATTTATGTTTTTCCTAGTAAAAAGTTTTCAAAGTTCAAAATTCCTAAAATTTAAATATTTATAAAAAAAAAAATAAAAATAAAAAAAAATCAGTCATTTCCGTTAAACTATAAAGCCATAGATTTAATTTAAAAGATTAAAATATTTGTACTGTGGCGCCACTGAATCAGAGAAGAGTCATCATCTAGTAATTACAAGACTTATTTAAGATAAAGTACATTACCACTGTACTCTCTTCTTTCGAGGTTACGCTGCGCAGGGGGTAAGGCTCCTACGATCATGTGTTCCGAACGGAATGAATTTGAGGTCGGAGATCCGTGTACCAAGCTCGCTTGGACGAACTCTGGAACACGTCTAGAGGGGAAAAAAAAGCCCTGCCAGGAATTGAAGCCGGTTCCTTCAGCCCGCAGACAAGCAATATTACCACTTGAGCTACGAAGCACAGGATATAATTGTGAAAACAAAAATGAAGCAAATAGCATCTCTAGTATAAATAAATCCTTATTTTTACTATTATTTAAATTCGCCTGTTTTTTTTTTTTTTTTTTTTTAGAATTTATACCGCCTATATTATTATTATTATTTACTTTTTTTTTACAACTTTTCTTAGTTTTTTTTTAATTTACGTACAATGCGGGGAGATTATTACACTTTCACTATTGCTTTTCTCACAATGTCACAGCAATTTAATAAAAACTGCCTTTGAACGAATGGCAATTGATGGCAGATTCCAATTGGGCTCCTGGAGTTGTTGAACCAGATTTTTAGGCACAACTCCTGTAGATGATCTGACGATGGGTCTTGTTGTGATTTTTGATAAACAGCACAGAACTTTTAATTCTTGTGCTAAACCTAAATATTTATTAATTTTATCAGCGTAGTCCTCAGGAAGATTATTATTAAGAGACAGTAACATCGATGAGCTCGTATTATTATTATTTACTTTAGTATAAATTAAACTTATAAATTTGGAGAAGAAAAATTAAATACTAAACAAGGAAGCGAGTGAAACCATTTACTCAACCAACCTTGGTGAACTGTTCATTGTGTCCAAGGATTTCGATGGATTAAAATACACACATATGGATTTACGCTTTTCAGGAAATATTTTCTTTTCAGTATAAATCAAATGTGTGTCACAAATGGAAATATTATAAGGAAATGAAATGTAATAAATACGCCACTGAAATAGAAACGCTTCAACAATGGAACTAAAAAAAAAACTCGATTCTATCTTCAGACATCTTGTTTTGTGTTTATTTATTTGCTTGTTTTTTGTGGCAGGAACAATTTTTTTTTATTATTTTCAAGAATAGATTTTCTAAAACTCTCCAATTTTTATATGATATTCTGAATTTTGAAAGGACGATTTCGATAAATCATATTAAGAAGTTTATTCAAAGAAAAGTTATTATAAAAAAAACGAATGAAAACGAACTAAATTTGATTTTATCAAAACCAATTCAAACAAATTTGTCATTAACGTTTTGAAGAATCTTTTTTTCTAAATTTTTTCTTCATTTTGCATTAATAAAAATTTGATTTAGCAAGAACAGCTTTCAACTAAATAACTGTTGTTAACTGTAATAAATTAGAGTATATTCTACGAAAGACAGCGAATGAGCAAATAACCCAAAAGTATTCGTTAGGATTTGAAAATGTACTAAATAGTAATTTTCTTTTGTGGGCTGAAAATACTGGGAAAACTAGGTCGGTAAGTACTAGTTAGTTAAGAACTAAGTATTATTGTTAAATACATTGTGCAAATTTTCAACTGAAAATCAACTTCGAAAACGGATTTAAACATTTTACAGTGGCAACTTAGAATATTCGTCAAATGATTCTTTCAAATCATATCAAGTCCTGGCAGATGAAAAATAAAAAATGAATAAATTAGTTTCTTAGTCGCGAGGTCCCATTTTAGGCCTACTAAGAAATAGTCCCATAATGCTCAAACCTACCTAGAATTACGTACATTTATTAAAACTCACGTTTCACTACTTTCTGTACAATGTAATGAAAAGAGGAAATACAATATGATGTCATCAATTTCTTTCAAAACATTTAATAACTGAAATCTTTTCATTTTTTTTATTATTAGAGATTCTCCGAGAATGTGGGGTTCCAATTTCAACCAACGGCTTCATCAAAGCACTGGGCTTACATTACACGAAACAATATAACAGAACAAGCCCCCAGGGTTTTAAATGGGTATTCGCAATATTCATAATTGATTTTTCCTTTCTATTTTTTTTTTAAATATTTATAATTAAAATACTTTGAATTCAATACAATTAATAGCAATACTTATTAAAAAAAAAATACAAATACACAAAAATATAGATAAAAATTTCCAAGTATTTCGGAATACCGTTGACACTGCGTTTTTGGACAGTGTAATTACACTAAATGATGATATCGATTACCAGTAACCAGATACTAATAACCATTTACCAGCCATCAATATCTAATTATCAATGGTTACGCCTATGCAAAGGCAAATTTTTCTTCCAAATTTTAGTTCCACTCTGTTAATCAGTAAATAAAGAATTGATTAAATTTCCCATCTCTAAAACTTCCAATGCCGTTAAAATCTCCAATACGAAGATTTCGAATACAAGTACTTTACAAGAGTTACAATTGCAATATATATCCAGATCTGTCTGTGAGCAACGCACTTCCTCTGTGTTTGTAAAATAATTTTAATTTCCTGTGAAAATAGAAATAATTTCTACGATGAAACGTTCACGCCGAACTTGCAACCTTCCGATGGGAATTCCGACGTCTTATCCATTAGACCAACGGGACTACATTCAAATTATTGTTGTTAAATATCTCTCATCATTTCCTTTGCGTGTGTGACGCAATGGTAGAAGAGCCAGAGAAATAAAAAATAAATCCTTAATTTTACACCTACTAGATTCAAATTTGAATTTCAATGTTTATTTTTTTAACCTACTGCAAGCGCAAACCAGACGAGCATTAGATGCAGAAGCTCACTGAAGAGTCGTTAGAGACATTTCTCGACATAAATGAAGAAATTACAAATGACGGGCAAATACTCTGTCTCAACTAAAAGCCGTCACGCTGTCATTGTTGACGGGGCGTATATAGGCCTACACTATATATAAAATTTAAAATCTAAAAGGATGGATTTGCGGTCGTCGTATGTGAATAACTTTGCATAAGAAAACTGTCGATCTTGTGAAGATTTATTTTTAAAAAAATATTTCAGAAGTAGCAATTGTGGCCATCGAAGTTCTGATAGATCTAATAACGATAGTCTTATTTCAAATCCGTCATTATTTGAAATGATATACTGTAGCAGTTAATACTATTTGGATAAGCTTCGTCGCATAGCATGTAGCGTCATTAACATTAGCTTTCGAAAATCGCCTTCCTTCGTGTTACCAAAAAGCTTTTAAACAAGAATATTTTATTGGCACCAAAATTGCCGTGGTTTTGTTGGGGTACTAAATTTTTCCACAGAATTGAAAAGTAGGTCTTTAATGTAGACTCTATTTTTTGAATATGCAATTGATATGCAAATCAAAATACTTTTGAAAACAAACTAGCAACCCGGGAAAAGTGGATTCTCCCAGCGCGCGACCGCTTTCTCACAACACCCGATAAAAGTGGATTCTCCCAACCCACGACTGCCTTCAGAACCAGCGAGAGGACCCGCGATTTTTCGGATCGTTCCGGGACATCCGGTTGACCCACATCGAAAAAAATGAAAATGTGAGCCTCCTCAATAATATACCTACCATTACATACCTGATTTGTATTTCTGTGTCTTTTACCGTTTCGGAGGAGATAGGACCAGAAAAAAAATCAGCTTTTCTTTTATATATATATAATTATATGTTTCCAGAATCATTTTAAAAGTTCGTTTCATTTACACAACAAAATTTTAAAAGCTTTTCTGACAAAAACAATTAGATTCAGATTTAAGGAGGTAGAGACACAGGTGATCTGTAGCCAAATGAGGCCATCGAAGGACAATCTAACAAAAGCTTGATAAATCCATAAAAATTCGGTACATGATATGCCTTATCTCATCAAAAAATTTCGAGAAAAATAGAGACCTGATGAATGGAAGTGGGGATTATGTTGTAAAATTGATTGGTTCTCATTACATTGTGACAATCCGTAGATGCGTATTGGTCAAGACACAGCAAATCCTTAGACTTACAGGGAAATCTCGACGGTGAAATTTTAAAAGCAGAATTTTCTTTTGCTCATTTTGTAGTAAAATATTAATAAGCTTCAATAGCGAATATATATACCAAGGATAGATCGGCCCAAAAGACAATCAATGGCCCACACCACCACGACTTCTAGTTCGTGCAGAAGAATAATCAAGGATGAATCTTTGCTAAAGTTTTCACGAAAGTATTTTTAAAAAAATAGATGCTATTTTTATTTTATTTTTATGTTTTGTAATTAATTCTTAATTCTTGGTTTTCCCGGGTCGTTCAACTTTCTACTCCAATTTTTAAAGATCTACTGAAACCTTCGTAAGATCGATACAAGAATAAATGCTAAATGGAAAAATAGATCCGAACAGTATTCAGAATAAAAACAATATTAAACTTTTGTCCTTAGATATTATATATAATTTATTTCAATGAGGGAGCATCAGTAAAAGTGAACATGTTATCGAAAGGGAATTGTAATCTACTTTTTTCTATCCCTTTTTCTTCGATACGGAAGTGTCTCGTGGCTGACCCGCCTCCTGCTGTTTCGCAATAATAATCCACCTGCAGAGAGAACAACCAGGGTCAAAGGATTTAAAATGGAATCAGTCGTAGCTGACCCTTTCGCCAAGAGGAGAAAGAGTCTGAACTTGTAGTGAAAGATGTTCTTTGGAAGAGAGACAGGGGGGGAGTTCATATCCGGTTGTTACCCTCAGTTACCGAACGGGGAAGAAATGGGGGGAAAGATGAAGCCAGGCGTTCCCTGCAGAACGGAAAAGAGGTTTTTATTTTTTTACGCTAAGCAGAGGAGATTGCGTAGCGAAGAGCATTTGCAGAAGGCGATTGGCTTCTTTTTTTACTCTTACGACTTTGCCGAAGCAATAAAGCAGTCATTTTGCATGACTTTCGTCATTTACGACTAAAAACTCACTAAAAATATGTTATATTATTTTGAAACGTGAAACGATAAAAATCAGGCTCACTTTCGTTTGTACTCTCTCCCCTTATTTAAAACGAAATGGAATTACAGCTGTATAAAGAGTTCTGTTATTACTTGGAGTAATATTTACAATGCACTTTATTATTTTTATTATTATTTAAGCTGCATTTTGTGGTTATTAGTTATTAACGCCAATTTCACTTCCAATGTTCTTCATAATATGGAAGCAACGGTAGCCATTGCAAAATATTCTTGATGTGTCAAAAAAAAGTGTTATTTGTTTTTTTATTTTCAGTTAATAAACGGTACATTTTAATTTGTTAATATCTTAATCGTTATTAAGGATATTTGGTGCTAAAAGACATGTCATACCCCCCGGAGGACATAGAAAAATTAATCGAATGCATTGAATCCATTGAAATCGTGCAATGAATTCCTCAAACGAAGGCATTTCTAATGATTGCTACAGTTCCTGTATTCACATAGTAGTAACACTGTCCTATGAACTCGTGGTCTTGAACTCACGCAACAGCAAAAAGTAATTGTGAAAGAAATTATGGGCCACAATTACATGATGCAGAATCAGCGAACCCTGCAGTAATCTAGCCAGGATCAGATCAAGAAAGAATAAGTACAATAGATGTTTATATATAACAGAAGCATGGAATTTGTAAGAAAGATTGTATGAATTAATATCTTGTATCAAGTTTTACTCTAAATTCTCCTATTATTTGATTTTTAAAACTAACACCAGATGGTGCTGATGAAACACAATATATTGACTGAAAACTTCACTGCAAAGATAAATATGAGATTTTGAATTGGAATCGAACTTTTTTTCATATTTCTATCCGGTATAATTCATTCTTATATTATTGATTACTTTATAACTGGAGTCACTGCTAAGTGAAACTGGCAAATGTAAGCAAGTAAGTTTTGCCATTGGGAGATAGATAGATTATAGAGTAAGATATCAATGGTAAAAAAATTAAACCTTTTCGCTTGATTAGTTTTATTAACGTTATAAAATCTGGAAAGGAGTAAGAATGTCATAAACAGTTTGTTTAAGTTAAGGATTTTTAGTGACCCATTTGAGAGCTATTGTGATAGCGACCAAAATCGATAGCAATTGCCTTTGTCCTGTCTTGTCGTCCGTCCGTATGTGTCTGTCCACCCCTAACAATATCCGAACGGAAGGTCGGATCGGCAAACGGACTTCACCATCGTGTTCAGAGGCCCAAACAGCTTAGGAATGGGATATTTTCAGGGCCCAAATCTCCACCTACCACATTCAAGATATTTGGCATTGTTTTCATTGGATTTCCTCTATTAGCTTAAATGTTAGAAATGCAACCATCTCATTTCAGTTGTCAGCTATAGCTTAATGGTTAAGGTCTCAGACTCATATACTGAAGGTTGTTCGAGATATTTAGTA
>JAFIDM010000004.1:2949078-2973796 GCA_023159025.1 Thereuonema tuberculata
AAATGTTAGAAATGCAACTATCTCATTTCAGTTGTCAGCTATAGCTTCATGGTTGATTCGTATGCTGGAAGTTGTCTATGTATTTACTTTTTTTTTTCTTAACTCTTAATCGTTTGGGTTTTTTTTTTTTCAATGTCCGCAAGGGTTTTTTTTTTATAATTGTTTTTTTACTTTTCCTTACGTTAATGTACTTCCTTTTTATTATTATTATTTTTAAACTAATTATGGATCTCCCTTAAATTTATATTTTACCACAAAAATCGTGTTATTTATATAAATGGGGATGTTTAACGTGACGTCACGATCACGTGATGAAGGGTAACCCTCCAATGCCTTCTAGTAGAAACTTCGTGACATCGGTCGCTTTATTTTCAAATTCCTCCAAAATAACTTTGCTATTTAATTAAAAATAAGATGTAATTTAATGATTTCCTAAGTAAAGATAAAAGTAACTGATTTAATGTAAAATCTGACTTCTGAAGCTAAAAGAAATGATTTGAACGCACAGTTTGCTCTAACATCAGCTGCTCCCTTTCAAGCACCAGTTTACTTATTCGAGGTTTAATAAAAATGTATTACTTAAACCAAATTCGTTTTTATTATTACTATTCCTTACAAAGCATAAAAAAAAATTGTGCAACATTATTATAAGTCTTACTTATGTATTACTAAAAGTCTCGTACATTGAATATTTTAATTATTATGATTAGAATAATAAGCTTCCCTCTTTTAATTTTTTTTAAATATTAATAATAATTAATAATAGTAATTTGTTAATATTAATAATGATTCCTTTTTTTTTAAACTGCTAAAACTGTTCCATTTGGTAAATTGTTTATATATTATGTTTTTATTTTCAATGTCGATTACAAGTGATATCGTTTACTTACATTTGTTTTTAAATATCAGAACATAGGAAGAAAAAAATTCGTAAATGTTCAAACAATTTATGTCATATTTATCATTGTCATTCGTATTATTTAATAATTTCCATTTAAGAACATATCCCAATGGCGGGACCGGTAATGCTTATAATGCGATTGGAAAAAGTATATCTTAATTTACTGCAGTAATGAGAAAATTAAAAGCAAAGGCTTTGAATAAATTTTTATTTCCCTTCTGAGGTATTAAAATTATGCTAAAATTACATCCTCTTTTATAAGTTCTAATGAAGCGTCTATAAACCATTATTTTACCTGCAAATTACTTCAAAAATTGCATAATTACTTAATTTTGAAATTTCAACTTAAATAAAGCTTAAATATTTATTTATTTATTTATTATATAATCAGTTGATTTTCTTCACAATGACCTTGAAAGTGATTCGACAGAAAACTTCTGAAATTCGATTTGCATTTTTTCAATTTGAATGTTTATTTTTTTGCGATTTTATTTCAAAAACTGAGTTTCTTTATTTCTGTTAATGTTATCTTTGCTAATCGTATATTACATAATTAGTTAAAAGCACTGAAAACTAGAATCTTCTTGAATAAAGATACGAAATTCAGCAGTCTTTAGGAAGGAGTTAAAACGTGAGTCCCTTCATCACGTGACTTTTCCAGCCTCGAACCCAAACACCTTAAACATCCCCATTGTAGCTTATAATTATTTAAATAACACCGCAGTTTCCATGACAGTTAACCTAAATTCCTTCAGTGCTGATTAAACACAACAAAAACGGATTTCAAAATTAACTAATACGAAGAATAAAAATAATTAAAGCAAATTCCTACTTCTAAGCATTCATTTTTACGATAAACCTAATAGAAAGAACGTATACGTCCATGCTACTACAGAAATCGACTACATGTAAACTCGAATAATATGCTGCCTGAAATTTTTATAATAACAATAATGTCATGATTAAGATTCTAATATCACAGATCTAAAATGTTGCCTCAACAGTGAACAATTTCAATGCAACGAAAAAGGAAGGAAAAAAATACACAACTAGTAGAAATAGAAGGCTGCTGAATCGAGTTCCATTTTCTTGAGCTCTAATTTAATTGCTGTCAACACCTCTAAAATAAGTGGTACAAAGGCAATGAGTTCATCCCCCTTTAAAAGATCTCGAAAATCCCAGGTAACCAAACCACAAAGTTTTCTCCCAAACCCAATATTTTCCAGTCTAGTGGTTGGAATTACGCAAACAACCAGTTGCCAAAAAAAATAAAAAAATAATTTAAAGACAGTTTTGAAAGCAACAGGTCCGTAGCTCAACTTTCGAATTGACTGAACATTGAATTTATATTTCCGGGTTTATCATATAAAACGGTATTTAAAGAAAATCAATTTTTAAACAAATTAATATTTCACATAAACAGTGAAATCGAGACGAAACGAAGGCAGATAATGAAGTTGTGCAAAGGAATGGGCTTTCAGGGATTTCTTGTCGGATAATCCTTCGAACTAATCAAGGATTACTTTAATCCTAAATTTCAATTCCATTCCTCGAGGATATTTTGCAACAGAAATTCCTTTGTTAGATTTGTTTGTAGGTTTTTTCATTATTTTTCAAATTACAAAATATCATGATGTTTTTTTTGTTTTTTTTTCTTTTTTTTAATTCTTTCGCTCCACCGAAGATGAGCAGAATAAGAAGACACTGGACAAATACTGCTCATGTAAAATTTCTTAGTACCATCTAATGATTATACTATTTCCAATAATTATTATACATTTTCTAATAGAAATATGTTTCCAACTGCTTTTCTTGAATTGCCGATAGGAATTTCTCATTTCTTGTTCTTGACGATCGCTAACAATTACCAACAATTCAAATGTTGTCACACTGAGATCCAGACCCAACTGATCGACCGAATTACGCCCAAAACCAACGCCATCTTGAAAACAAGATGTTTTCAAGATGGCGTTGCCAAAACAGACAAGTTTTTACTAGTCACGGAATCCTTCATAATAACTTTATAAAACCCATCTACACAAAAAAAATATGTAATAAGAGTGTAGTAAAGTGAGTTTCATTTTGAAATATTGACAGATCTGAAATGCCAGAGACCAATTATAGCTGATGAGATCTAAGAAAAATTAAAAAAAAAAAAAAGCCTGAAATACGAGTGTTTCTGTTGAATTTTACAGCCTAATAATAATAAGAAGAATAATTTGGAACATGGCATCTCACTAATCTCTAAAACACAAAAAATCATCTAGCATTTAAAAGGAGGTTGTAAACTCCTGGTACAAGCGGACTATTTACAGATAATCAAACTCATTCACCAATAACATAAATAAATAAATAAATAAATAAATAAATAATAGTTCTAAACACATTTTACAATTCTGATCTAATACAGAGCTAGAAAAAGCGATCAACAGCCGTTACTACGACGATTCACAAATAAAGTTAAGCCACGCAATAAATCAGACAGTTATTAATAATTAACGAATAAAAATGCAAACCTAATTAACAGAGCCTTAGCCAATAAACAAAGCATCCTACAAACCCACATAAAAAGAGAAAGATCCACGCTCCTTCAAAAAGTTGAAAGTTGTTTTTTTTTTTTTTTTTTTTCTCTTAAATCTGTTTCTAATGTTTGTGTGCAAACGATCTCTTCATATCGAATAAAATTATAGTGAGGGTTATTTCCTAAATACAGTAAGTGTGAAGTCTGAGAGAACTTGACCTGCCAGCCAATATTACAGTAAACTATAAAAACGCAATTGTTTTAACAGCCTGTCATATTGTAAGCAAATTCCACAACATAAAGCAAATTTACAAGTAAAATTATTCACGAACAGTCCTTTACCTCCCAGAGAATAACACAGAAAAAAACAAATAATAATAATAATAATAATAATTGTAAAGCCTATTGTAAACCTTTGGTAATCCTTTCTGACAAATAATACAACTTAACTCATATTTTTAATCCACTTCTTGGACGGTTAGCGGAGCGTCGTTTGCAGTTAAGAATGGAACGTATTGCTCGCCATTGAAATCATAACCACACCTTAACGTGATAATAAAAGCTAGGAAATCAGATAAAACAAGTCGTCAAAAATAGCCATGAGTGCGAAGCCCATTCTAAAATACACGAAATAACTAAAACTCCGTAAAGTGGAAACACTGAAAATTCTCTAATAGTACAGGAATTAAAAGTAATTGAACAAATGCTATATAATAATAAGGAATTTAACGTTCCTAAATAATTCAACCAAATTAGCCTTCGTTGGTTATCATTTCTTGCAATATATTAACTTCTGATTAAAGTTGAAATAAAATGAAATTGCATCATCATTATTGTTATATCAGAGTATAAGAATAATAAGAATAATAATTTTTAATTTTTTATTATGTTTTCTAAATATAAAAGTTACAGTCGCATTACGAATGACAAATTCCTATCTACAGGTTCTGAATATAGGTGTACTACAATTGTTTAATTAATAATAATATTTGTTGTTTTTATTTACAGCAAAAGAAAAGTAGTTATCAAACGCATTCTGGAAAATAGTAGTAAATATATTATAGCCTATTATTACTTCCACTATAATAATAATAATAATAATATCAGCAAGAACATGCAAAAAACTCACGCAGACAAGATAAGTAAATACACCGATCTAGCACATGAGCTCCAGAAGCAGTGGAGGCAGGACCGAGTACGTGTTGTACCCATCGTCCTGTCCGCCACCGGTCTGGTGCCTCACACATTGCACCACAGCCTCAGCACACTAGGACTTCATAAAAACACTTATACACAACTCAGAAGGCTGTGATACTCAACACAACACGCACAGTTAGAAAATTTATGGACACAATCACATATCCCTAACCATTCTTCCATACTTTATTTTACATTTGACAATTGGCTTTGGTCCTTGACCCGCCATGTTGTCTTTGCTGGGAAAACTCTTAATTTGAAACTTTTACATAATAATAATAATAGATTCAGCTGATGATGGCCACGTTGATTATAAACTGTCCAGTCAGGTTTTTTAAATCTATTTATTTAAAATAATTTTAACGAAAATGTCTGTCCTACTTAGTGGATAGTAATAAAAGAATAAAAGTTATTCCTAAATTCTTCTGATACATTTTTCGTTTCTTTAAAAAGATTGAAAAGAAAAAAAGGAATAATTTCTCTTAATTTGATCGTTTACCCCAGTCAATAAAAAAAAGGCGGCAAAGGGTCTGCGAGCAAATTGGGTTTACAAATTGCGTTGCATTGAATGCAGAGAACTTTAATACGGATCATTTAATGAAGATGCTAATGTTGTGAATCCACATCTGTTCTTTAGAGACGAAAATAACTGAAATAAACATCTTTCATTCATTGAGACGAAAAAAAAATTACCAGTTACTTCAACAAGTATCGTAAAATGGAAATAATAATAATAATAAAAAAAAAAAAACCTGAAAAAGTTGCAGAATTCATTTAAACTTTTGACGAGCTTCAGTTAATTTTTGAAAGGAAATCCAATAAATAAAAACATTCACATTCTCATAATCAAGAGCTTTTGTCGGGATAAATAAAGAAGTGTATAATTGACCTCACACAAATATGAATAAAACTTGTTAAAAAAAAAGTTTATTTATTAAACTGTTTTAACATGCAGATAAAAACTAATTAGCGTAGAGACTATAATGTACCTTTACATTTATATTAACAATTGAAATTAAATCAAGGGGACGTTTCAAAGTTCCAGTATTCGAACTTTTCTTTGCTGACGAAAAAGAATAATCTACTGAAACTTTGAAACGTCCCATTGTTTTAATCTTAATTGTTATGTATAGATGGTCTCTAGGTTAAATAAGTTTATTATTTAGTTTAAATGTTGATCGGTTTTAATATCAACGACAAAATTAGAAGTGCTTATTCTGAAGAATGTTCGAGTTGTAAGAATTTCTTATCTATTATTTTTTTTTCCCATGACATCCTGTCAAATCAATCTGAAAGGAATCAACAGGAAATCTAACAAGAGGACAACAAACTGACGGAACTTATCGTCTCTTTGGGACAGGAAGCAAATCTTCCAATCGAAATTTCCAATCAAGAATTTCTTTACTGTAGTAAGTTTCAATAATTTATATCTCTGATTCGAAATAAATTGCAAATCCTTCACGAAATCTAAAAATTTCACTATTTTTTATTTATTTTTAGGGACTTTTAAGATTTAACAAAAGCAGTGTGAATTCTTTGAATAATGAAATGTAAGAGAATTTGTGATAATCTGGATGATTTTTCGTCAATTGGTTATTAGCCTTTAAATCCTTGGCAAATGATAACAGCCCCTTTACACAATATTTGGGAGTTCATGCCAAAGGACGAGTTTATTCTGAAACAGGTGAGTAAAGGTGAGTAGGGTCCATTTTCACTCCAAAGTCACAGGATTTTTTTTTCATCTTCCTATCAGTCGTAACTCAAGACCACTTTATTTATTTCTTTTCTTTTTCTCCAAAAAAAATTTACAGTTATTAAAATTGTTGTAATGATCATCGCTTATTGTTTTTAAGGTCTGTATTAATGAAGAAAATAATCAAAGAAAAAAGAATCTCCATAAAAGAGCTTTAAAAAACAATAAAAGATTGTTTTCAGTGATTAAATGAGTCGGAATAATGAAGTTAAAACATTTCAAGAATATATTCTCAAAATATAATAAAGACATAGATTACAAATTTTAAGCATTTTAATTTAACTTGCAAAGAAAGAAAATTTAAATTAATTTTTTTTTTATACACTAACATATATAATAATAATAATAATAATACAAATGCGCCGTTTCTTTAAATAGATACACACGTTAAATGAATAATAAAAAAATAATACATGAAACTTGTATGTGCGTTACTGCTTCTCATTGCTTGAATTAAATAAACTCTTATTAACGTCGTAGAAAATGTTTTTTATTTTTCAATAAAACATAAGAAAAGAAAGAAGGATAAAAATAAGTATTTATTTAAATAATTATTTGACTGTTAATAAGCTGAAAAAAGTTATTATTGGATTTCATATTTTCCGATATTTCCCATTTTTTATACATTATTGAATGATTTTTTTTTCTATTTTGTGAAAAAGCAAGGCGAGATTAAAAAAAAAAAAAAAGAATAAAATATAAATTATTTATCTCACAGGATTTAGAAAAGAGGAAGAAAATGAACGAATAACTTTATTATTATAAAAACAACGAATTACAATTCATGGATTTTTTTTTTCTCACTGTATAATAATAATATGTTTTTCTTCTGGGCACGGTATAGAAACTAGAGAATGTTTTAGACGAACAATAGGAGGGTTATCTCCAAACTTTGACGTACAATTAGAATCCGACCTGTAGCGTAGCCCTGTGACGATCGCGGAAGCAGGGTAAGGATAGGAGTTCGAATCCCGGATACGGTAGGAGTGTTTTGCGTCGCCCAATGTTTCGAGGTTCTCTGAAGACGGTTTTCCTCTCTCCATCTATCCCCGTTTCCTCGACTTTTTCTTTACTGATTGATTCCCATTCGTTAAAATCCATTGAGAAATTTTAGTTAAGATTCGAAATGAAATGAAAGAAACACAACACTAAATTTCGACAATTTCTTATCGTTACGTATTATGTTTATAATTCATTTTGTAATCCTAAGATAGTATCTCAAAAACAATTGTGTTTTTTTTTTTTTTAATTTTTCTGATTCGTGAAAATGAAAAGTTTAGGAATCACTAGTCTATTGTTGACAACATATTTACTAGAGATGCGAAACCTTCGCTGAAATTCAATGCGGGGGTAAGAATTAAGGACGATGAATAAGATTCTAAAAACGTTGATATACGAAAAAGAAACAAGGAAAAATAAATTTACATTTGAGAATAGCTTTGCGTTAGCGTTTCAAATATCACAGTAGTTAGCAAGTTATCCTCTTGAAATTCTAAAGTGGATATAAAGTGTTGTAACCATTAATGCTATCAAAGCCGAACTGTTGTTTCTCTTTCAATCTTTTTAATAAAAGCTAAGAAATGAAGTAAAGAAATAATATGAAAATGAGAATTGAACACACAAATATTTTCAATATCGCTTAACTCATATCGTACCTTGAGGAACGCTTAATTACAGATTCGAATCTTTATCAAGAGTACCGTCATATCCCGGATTTACGGTAGGTTCCGGAGCGTGTCCGCAAGTTGAAGCAATGTAATTTTTTCTCAATATACGTAACTGCATAACTGGGGATGCAATAGCCTTCCAACTTTTTCCTTAAATTCTGTAAGATCTATTATTACGTTTAGTTTGTAATTTAATCGCAAGAAAACACTAAAATAAAAGTTGTAAACACTTTATTACTTTACTAACAAAGCGATATGAAGCGAACCAATCTGATGGAACATTTATACTGGTAGCGAATGTCTCGGAAGCAAACACCATACACTTCAGGTATGGTGCAGATGCGAAGTCCGGGCTAGGACTGTATTTGTATAAATGCGCTTCTTTTCGACTACTTGAAAAGTTGTGTAAAATATTGTTACAGTTTGTGTGTAAGTATTTTTAGAAATCATTTATCAGTATTTCATTCATTTTAATCATTAACAGTTATTTATTTTAAAACATTCCTTTTCTATTTCCTAATTACTGATGTTCTGTTTATTTTTAAATTCTTTTCCGTTCAATCAGTTAATTAATTTAAATTCTTTATGTTTTTATCCAATCATTATGTATATTTTTTAATTACTTAGCCAATCAAATCACACTATGTAAATACTATAAAAACCAATATTTTTATGTAACAAATTAATTCAGTTCAATTCCAGAACTTGGTTTGTTGTTTTTCCATTTCAATGACTCTCACAAAGCACTACTACAAAGTGCTTTGTATTTATTCTATGCTGCTGGCATCACTTATGTCGTGATGATGGAAATACGAATACATCTACTACTCATCTTTTTTATTCAATTGATATCCGGATGTATGACAATGAAGGTATTGGACTAAACTGCTTTCTTATGAATCACCCAGAAATTACGCAACGGGAAAAAAATCTAGGTTTTTACGAAAGTACCTTGGTTCAAAACCAGAACAGGTCCATGAGATTTGATTCCGTCACTTTTAAAACTTTCGGCTCATTTCTCGTTTTATAAATAACAAATTTCAAATGGTGGGAAAAAAAAAAAGGTTTGCATTCTGGTCCATGCCTAAGAAATTCGAATCATGTAATTGCAGCGTTGTTGGGAACAGTAGCTGGTCCGCAAACAGAGTATGACTAAACGAGGAAGCTGGTCACAGTAGAGGAATGTGTGGGGAGATCCTCAATGTGCTGGGAGGAGCAGCGCTGCGACGAGGACTTGAATCAGGTGATTGTTGTACGACAGAGGGGAATTTCGTGAGAATATAAATGAAGATTTTCCCTCCTGAATCGCATCGGTTACGACTCATCCGCGTTAAGTTTAAAATCCCTGTTAAATATGTATAATGAGAGCGTAAAAATTTTCTTTAATGTATACAGCATACCAAATACTCTGACCTATTTAATAGAGCAACTTGCGAAAACTTACTCCTGATGTATAAAGCGTTACTAAACTCCACTTGAGCCACATTCTAGGATTGAAATCATCTATTCATTTCATTTAAAGAGAAAAATGCAAATTAATTTGTTAAACAAAAAAAAAAGATTAAAAATTGTAAAATAAATGAAGCAGTTATCTGGATTATCGTCAACTAAGATTCTTTAACATAAGATTCATTTATTTACAAATCTTCTTTAGTAAATAAAGATTTTCATTTTTTTATTGACTTTCCACTTTTATCACTGATATAAGGAAAAACAGAGAACATCAATAAAACGTACATTTATTTTTAACATACCATAACTTTCTCTCTTGGAATACCAATTGTAATTATTTGAAAATAAAATTTTCTCGATATATAATAGCAATATTGATTTTGGCCTTTTTTTTTCAGATTATTTATTCAAAGGAGAAACAAACTATAAAGAAAATGTATTGATATAAAGCTATTGCTTTTCTTTTCAATTAAAATTTTAAGGATGTTAATATCCTTAAAAACAAGTTTTGTAATAATAAAAAAGTAAAGTAATTTCTCCTTTATTTTTCTAGTAATAGTATTGCTATTATAACACAATCAATTTTCAACAAACTTCAAACAAACTTTTGTGTTTGTATGTTTTTCGCACTTTTTTTTTTCGCTTGTATTTAAATAATTCTTTTAATAAAGGAGTTCATTATGAGAATATTTTAACGCTATAAAGTCATTACAATTGCCTACCTGTATTGTGGCCAGTACTATGACAAGAACATGTCTGCCGAGAGCCATCTTCGCCGCGGCCGCCTCGGCTGCCGTGAATGTCGGTGGGCGCCCGAAACCGATGCCGCCGTTTTGCGGCCAGAGACAGGGGGTTTTGAGGCGAGCTCACCGCCCGTCCCGCACCGCCGATAGATCAGTAAAAGAGCGCCAGCCACCATAACTTCTGGTTCCATAGGTGCAGGTCACTTCGTCCGAACATTGGAGAGATAAAAAAAAGTTCTTCCGAAAACAAAGTTTTCTTTTCTGCTAAAAGCTTCCCCGGAATAGTATACGCACGCGCTAATTAATCAACACACTACTCAGAACTAATATGGAATCCTCAGCGATGTTCATAACAAAAGGTTTCTGCGACTTTTTTTCTGTGAAGGCACAAGTTGGGATCGGTGCGTCCCGATTGTTTTTCCGCCGTTGTCTGCTCAGCCGCCAACCTCAACAGTCTCGTCGGAAGCCTTCAAGCACACTTCGCCAGTTGATCGCTCACTTGCTCCTGGCGGCCAGGTGAACAAACCGGAAGTAACCTCGTTTTGAAAAATCGGCCAGGAACGTGCGCTCGATCCTGCACCTGAAAAGTTCGCGGGCGAAATACAACAGTGGTGGACGTGAATGATGTCCGTTTTTCGCTCTGCTGCCCACTCCACCCTCTCCTGCCATCCGAATACAATAGCTGCGATGGCATTTCCACATGAAGGGATTCCAACACTTCCACTTCAACATTCCCAATGGTGTTCGCGCCACAAAAATGAAACGGATTCAATCCATCATTGCACTCTTCTGCCTCAAGAAACTTTTATCTGCAACAGAAGTTCTGGAAAAAAAAAATTGTAGAAAACATAAATTTAATAAATAAAAACTTATTAGTTTTAATTTCTTATAAAGTTTAGAATGTTGTAAGATGTTTATGGGATTCCTGAACTAAAAACATGCTTCATAGACCTGACAAGCGAGAAATCACAAAATTTGTAAATGGTGACAAGATCAACAACGTTTTAATTATTAGTTTTGGAGAATTAAGTGAAACCTTACTTTTGAACAGAAACTTTAATTTTTATTAAACAACAGCGAAGGGCGATTAAAAATCTTTTTTCCCCCTCATTAAAGATAAGATACTTTGTCATTAATTTATTCCAGAACTTTACTATTATATTATATCTACTCGAGAGACTCAAATGATTTATAATTTGGCTACCATATTTTATTACTTTTAATGAAGTTAAAAATTACCACAAAATATATTTAAATAGCATTTTTACTCACCGGAAGTAAAGAGATAATAACAGAGACATTTATACTCTACTTCAACGTTATCAAATTTTGTAACAAAAGACTTTTTTTTATCCGTGGGATAATAATAAAAATATATATAAAAAAGCGTACTAAAGTGAAATTCATTAGGCTATTATTTAAGACTTAATTCTATTGCTATTTCAAAAACAAAAATTTTACAGCATAATTCTGGATTCCGCTCTACAGAAGCGCCACCATCGGCCTTCCGGAATGACACGGATGTTGTAAGTAAGTTTCTGGGCTCTTAATTTTCTATTTTTGCATAAATACAGACCTATTTTTATATATATGTGTATGCTATATATCTTAATATATAAAAATGAATGTTTCTTTGTTTGTCCCGTGTACGCTCCTAGGCCCTTGATCTATCTGGACCAAACTTAGCAGAATTACTCTTTAGGACCCTGCGGAAGAAACGGGCTACCTTGGAACCTGGATACATCTCCCCCAGGGGATGAAAAGGAGTGAAATCTAAAGTCACTGTATGGTCTTTGCGTCCATGGACACAAAGACCATACAGTGACTTTAGTGAAATCCATGAGATAGCGCGACAAATGCACCTGGTGGTGACAATGAGAACTACACAAAATATTGTTACGCAACAATTGGAGCTAAAATATTGTTTTGCACATTAGCGCTACATATGCACCCGGTAGCGACAAAGGGAACTATATAAATATTGTTGTGCAACATTTGGAAGTAAACTATTGTTGTGCATAATAGCGACGGGGTTTTCAGGTTAGATATAGATTCTTAATGATCAGATGATTTTTTCCGAACTAGGAAAGGTTTGAAGTAATAGGGTTATAATGTTACAAAATTCGAATAACCTGGAACTAGGGGTGTAAACGGGAGGGAGAAGGGGAGAAAATGATGGGAAATCTCATATTTTCCGATCTTGATATTAATTTCATATTTAGGAATCTTGAGTTACAAAATTCAAATAACTGGAACTGGGAGGACGGTGAGTGGATGGGCAAACATGGTTCAAAGATTCATAATCAAAAACCAACTTCATCAAACGAAACTTCAATATTTCGTCTTTTATTTCGAAGACTTTATCAAGATCTTGATAAATAGAGATCTTGATAAAGTCTTCGAAATAAAAGACGAAATATTGAAGTTTCATTTGATGAAGTTGGTTTTTGATTATGAATTTCATATATAGACAAATGAAGATATAGAGTTGGTTGTATGGTTCAAAGATATTTCAACGAGTTTCGGGATAGATATAGATTTGTAATGAGATCAGATCTTTTGAGTTATTGTTTTTGTACCAACCGGGAATGTTCCAAGTGATCTCGCAATTGCAATTTCTTTATCATCCACATTAGAAAATTTGTTTTTTGTAACCCGAGCGAAGAACGGGTCTTTTTGCTAATATATATATATGTATATATATATATATATATATATTTATATATTCCCCATTTCCCCATTTACCTAAAATATATATAAACGAACAATAAGTGACATCTTTTCATCAAAGATGGAAAGATATTTGAATCTTTACGTTTATTTCTGTACGGAGAATGTAGAAAAGTCTTTACTTAATTCTTAATAATCCTTTTCTTGTTTCATTCCACGGAGAAATCCCTCAGCAAACCAGACAATATCTGTATTAGTTTCATTGCTTCAATGCAGGCTGTTTAAAACAGAACCGAAATAAATATGTTTATTTCTTTCGTAATTTTATATTAATCAGAATAAGTACGGTATTGTGTTTAAATTTGTGAAGATTAAAATACAAAAACAATATAATTGAAAGAGAAGTATTGAATTTCGCTGAATAACAAGTTTCCGATGCCTTAGAGCACTTTTCTACTTGCAGACGCTGTTCCTAAAATCCTACGGCTTTTTTATTTTTGCTATAACAGAATGCTTTGGAAAAACAAACACAATAATTTACCAGTAATGTGAATTAGAACTTTATAATCATTAAAACGAAACAGAATGTAGTTTCTATTTCAGTTATTTGAAGTATAAATTTTATTCTAAATCTGAACATTTGATGAATATGAATGCTAATTAGTAATTACAGACGCATTCTCTGGCGGTGAGAAGCTCTACCGTAGCGCCATCTTTCTTCACGGACCCATTCTGCGCTGTCTTCGAAGATGTTCTCGTTTGTCTTGAGCCTTACCAAGAGATTTGTTGATGATTTGTTTATTAGGAAGCAAATGAGTTGTTTGATTCGATTCTTTACTTACATTTGAATTTGATATTATTGTATGAAATGCTTTTATGTTCGATAAGAATGCAATTGTTAGAAGATCCATGTGGATCGAAAAAACAATATTAATTAGAAAAAGCAATAACAAAAGGTAACATATCAAATGAAGGGCCTAACTGCAAAAGTCACATTCTCCACTTTTGGCGGGAAATGAGTTATTGATATATTATTATTGTTCACATTGAACTGTACCTTATTCTGAAGGTTTCAGCTATCAAAACTCTTATTCTCTTATATAAATTTAATGTTGAAAATCACGTTTTGGAGCAAAACTAACATTCTCCACTGAGGATTCTAGTGCAATACTCACATTCTCCACTCAGCCAATGGGGAGCTGTATTTTGGTCACGTGATGTAGTCATGTGACACAGTCATCAACAGGTTATGTTTGGGTAAGAGTGAAGTGTAAAGTTTATTGTGATGTCCTCTTTTTTTATTAATAATGGATCAAAGTGTTAAACCTATTGATAGAAATATTGGCGAAGTCCAAAGAAGCGTGTGAATACACCACTGAAATGGAAGAGAGCTCAAGGAAAAACACTACGGAGAAGAGTGGCGATCTAATGAAGATTTTGAAATTTTTCGTCAATGTTTTGGATGGACCTGAAATACATGTGCCAGGAGAATATGAGGAGGAATGCCACGTTGTAAATGAACTGCAAACTTTCCAGATCTGATTTTGTTCAATAAACTGAACTGTTTTGATGACAATCTATAGTTTTTTTTTTGTTTTGTTTTATTTCTATATTGTGTGAATAATTTGTAAAATTTGTTTCTTCAATAAACAAAGTTTTTGTGCCAAAAAGTATGGCGGTATTTAAACTTTTCACCCTAAACAAACTAAATAATATCGTGAGTTACATTATCTTCTCTGATAATTTCTAGAACGCATGGTGTCAAAAGGAATATTCTGCAAACTATTCAAGTGCAGAACTCACATTCTCCATGTTTTAAAGTCATTTTTCCAAGTTATATGTTGTGTATGATTTGAAACAGCATTACACACCACATTGTCTGACTACATTACATTTTTTTAAAAAAATGCAAGTTTCAAAACCTTGTTTTATTGAAATGAGAGGTTTTTCATGTTTCCTGAAAAATTTGCTAAAGTGGAGAATGTGACTTTTGCAGTTAGGCCCTTCAAATATTAACATCAAAAACATTTGATCCGTACTAACAATCTCCTCAAACACAACAATATATCATATCTTACAAGGATATTAAACATTTCATCTCACAAACAAATGGAACTGACCTCTACTCATAATTCCCTAGAACCCAAGGTACTCTTCAAAGACAAATAACAACTCAGAAATGGTTTCTGAAAAAAATAAGATATCAGAAACATGTCGGATAGGAGAGTGAGTATCTCAATTTTATTTCATAAATATTTGTCATTGGAAGGCGGGGATTGGGCTGATGAGTCCGTAGAAGGACGAAATGGCCGTTCCCAATTCCTTCCAGTAATCAAATCAGAAAGGCAATTTCCTCTTTTATGCAAGTGCTCAAATTCCTTTTTAACATTGAGAGATAAGAAGAAAAACACGTGGATCAGACAACAGACCAAGATACAGGACGCACTTATATGTCTAAAGAAGTCAAAGTGGAGGTGGGCAGGACACCTGGCCAGAAAGACTAGGGAAAACTAAGCCTGACCACATTTTGAAACCCTCCACAGGTCAAAGGAAGAGAGGAAGACCAAAGGGCAGATGGAAGGATGAGATGGAGAAGTTTGCGGGGAAGAGATGGAGAAGTAAAGCTGATGACCGTAAACGATGGAGATGTATGGGAGAGGCCTTCATCCAGCAGTGGACTGATAAAGGCTGAATGATGATGAATGATGATGAGGTTGTGATAAAGAAGGATGAAATTTTGTTAGCGATCCATTTGGGAGCTATTGTGATAGTGACCATAATCGGTAGCAATTGCGTTTGTCCTGTCCGTCCGTCCGTGTCTGTTACCCCTAACTACTCCCGAACGGTAGGTCGGATCGACAAACGGATTTCACTGTCTTCTTCAAAGGTCCAAATACTGTAGGAATGCGATATTTTTACGACCCCTCCCCCTCCCCATGTTCGAGATATTAGGCATTGATGTCATTGTAACCCCCTAAAAACTTCCGAACGAAAGGTCGATCGACAAACGGACTTCACCATCGTGTTCAGAGGCCCAAAAAACATAATAGAGTATTTTTTGGGAGCAACGCCCCCATGTTCGAGATATTTGGCATTGTTGTCATTGGATTTCCGCTGTTAGCTTAAATTGTTAGAAATGCAACCATCTCATTTCAGTTGTCAGCTATACCGTGATCGGTACGTCCTTGGACTTATACGCTGAACGTTGTCGGTTCGAATCCGTGGATATTTACTATTTTTTTTTTCTCTCCTAATCTTTTGTCTCATTGTCCGCATGGACTTTTTTTTTCTTGTTTTCTTAAAATTCTTTTTGTTTTTTAGTACAAAGTTATATTCACTTGTTCAATTCGATTTTTCAATAGCAAAGTTTTGATGGCGTCTCAACAATCGACCTCCAAATACCAATAAACCCTCCAAGAGAAAAAGAGACAACTTATTCTAGAAGCAAAAAAAGGTAAATGGTGGACATATTTGTGTTTCATTTAGTTGTGAATTATATTAGTAAAAAAAACCCAAATAAAATTGGAATTAGAATTTACTGTTGAATCAGTAAATTTAAATATTGAGCTATTTTTATTTCACCGAAATAAGAGTTAGAAAATATTGAAATAGTCACTTTTCTAGATTATTGATACAGATAAATTAAGATTAACCACCGCAACTATTACAAATTGGAAGAAATAGATGTAGTCTTATCTAGTAATTAGGAATTCATCTTTCCATTTATATTTTTATCATAATTCAGGTTATTGACAGGATTAAATTCGTAAGTAAACTTTTTATTTTATTTGAAAAATTCATATTGTTCTATTGATTTATTAATTGTGAAAACATTCAACGACAAAATTTGTGCAAATATCTCATTAAATAAGTGAATATAATTTTGTGCTAAAGCACGAATTTAAGGGCGACCCATAAAAATAAAAAAAATAAAAATAATATTAAAAAAAAAAAAGAAGAAAATTAAATACAAAAAAAGTTAAGAAGAAAAATAAAAAAAAGTTAGAAAATAAGAAGAAGAAAAATAAAAAAAAGTTAGAAAATAAGAAGAAGAAAAAAAAAAAAAAAAACACGTGGACATTGAGAAAAAAAAGATTGAGAGAAAAAAAAAACTAAAATGTATTCGAACCAACAACCTTCAGCATATGAGTCTGAGAACTTACCGATCACGCTGTAGCTGACAACAGAAATGGGAATTGGTTGAATTTCTAACATTTAAATTAATAGCGGAAATCCAATGAAAACAATGCCAAATATCTCGAATATGAGAGGGCGTTGGCCCCTGAAAATACCCCATTCCTATGTTGTTTGGGCCTTGTCGTTCCGACCTTCCGTTCGGGAGTTGTTAGGGACGGACAGGACAAGCGCAATAGCTAATTATTGATCGATTCTAAATCGTGTTAATTTTTTTCCAATTAGTTCCAACCAAGTTTTGGGAAGAAAAGAAACTTCTAGAACAAAGTCGAAGAAAATAGTTTCGAAATGTGAAGCCAGTTTTGAATATTCTGGAACCATTTGATCATTTTACGTTGCTTGTTTTTTTTTCAAACTAATAAATTGGTTTATTACTTTTTTGCTAGTGGTGGTGGTGGTGGTGGTGGTGGGGGGGGGTTCTAAAATAAAATTTATGAATATTTTCCCTTCGTTTTCTCTGTTCTGATTGTGATCGTTCGACTATTTTGGTAAAACTCTTGAGATAAGTAGAGTTTCACAATATTTTTCTTTTTTTCAGAATGAGACAAACATTTGTATTTCAAGAGAATTCATTTCTTCTTATTATTATTCGTTCCATTGCGGGTGGCTGTAGGCGAAAAAGAAATGTTTACCGAATATTTCTTGTTATCCTACGATGTTTCTTTTGGCACAAGGATTAGAAGCTGTGTCCAAAACAATATCAATATTAATATCTAAACAATATCAAATACTGTATCTCAGAATGAATTTTTGTTATAAAAGAATATACTATTCTGAAGCTTAAGATTGTTACGTCTAATAATAAGGTGACCATTTTTTCTAAAATGAAAAGGAGGACGCAAATAATTTGAAGAAAAAAAAATGTTATCAGGGGTTTCAGGGGGTATAAACCGATCTGTTCAACCCACAAAAAATAAAAAAAATAAAAAACCTCTAAACCTATCTGTTCAACCAAAAAACCGGTTGGTCACCTTAATAATAAGCATATAGTCTCTTAAAAACCAACGACTGGGCAAGAGTTAGATGGGATTATGTTTATCAAACAACATGCCCAGGAATTTAGAATTAGGGGGAGGGTTACGGTGGCCCTAGCCATTCAAAACAAAAGTTATTATCCGGATTTAGGGGGTGGGGGGAGAAAACAGATGAAATGACGGCGTTTCATCATAAGAACATCCAAAACACTTTAAAAGAAACCATTTTCAAAGTTCGGGAAGGGTTACAACCCAACTAACCATCCCTCTTCCGTTAACCAATGAATACAATAGTGTAATACTTTAAAAACTCTGTTTTAGCATATTTTAGAAATACATAAATACATAAAATTTCATCGTTATAATCAATATTTAATAGCGTACACAAGCGACTATGTAACTGTACAACTGTAACTCTGTTAACAACGTTATTCAGTACAATGTAAAATAAATATTGAAAAGGTTTCATAAGTTATTATATCTTTATAACCGTAACTGTTGTATATCTTGACAACAGTCATTTCAATGGTTATAGTTTTAGCGCCCACTGTTTGTTGAGTGAACTGCACTGGTTAACGTGCCTCTACTAATGTACAGTACATGTTTAATACAATAGATTCCGGATTATCCGAGACGGTCTCATCAAATTCGGATAAACGAGTTTGTAGTGAAAATGCCTTCAATTTTAGAAAGAAGGTATTCAAGAGTACTCAACAGGTAGTTAATAACAAAGCACTTACCTTACAACTGGCTTTTTAAAATGTCTTTGAACATCTTGTGATGCAAGAAATTAGAAAATAACTAAAGCAATTTACACTGTCCGGCCACTTTATTAGGTAAACCTATCTAGTAGCGTTTTGGGCCTCCTTTAGCCCTCAAAACAATCTGAATTCGTCGAGGCATAGATTCCATTAGATGCTGAAAACGTTGTTGAGGTATTGTGTACCATGCAGAGATGAGTGTGTTACGCAGTTCCTATAGATTTGATGGAAATGTAGGCCTGGAGTGAACAGCCTGTTCCAGCTCATCCCACAAATTTTCAATCGAGCTGAGATCGGGGGACTGAGTGGGCCACTGCAGCAAGGAAAAGTCATCGTCATGTTCCTCAAACCATCCGCATAGTGATGCGGGCTTTGGCGCATTATCCTGCTGGAAGTAGCATTATCCACCGGCGCATTATCCTGCTGGAAGTAGCCATCTGCATGAAGATAAACTTATTAACATGTACGGTTGCACTTGGTCAGCTACGATGTTTAATTATGCTCTAGCATCCTGGCGTGCCTCCAGAGGTATCAAAGGAACCAACGTGTGCCGGGAAAACATCCCAGACACCGTGACACTGCCCCCATCGGCTTGAAGAGTTGTTGTGAGACATGACAGGTGCAGACATCCATGCGCACAGCAGGGATGTACTTAATAAAGTGGCCGGACAGTGTAAAACTAGAGCAATATTTCATCTACCTTTTCCTTTACATTTCGAATAAAGATAATGTCAAAAATTAACTTCTATCGTGAAGAAACATTCTTTAAATAGAAATTATTTAAAAGTCTCAAAATATCTTGAGATTATGGACTTGTAGCAATAACAAAGAAAGAAATTATACAAAAATTGATTTTTTTTTTCTATGAATTATCAGAACAATTGCTTCATTTGCCTCGTTTCCGGTGTCTAAAAGTTTAGTCAAGGCCATGTTTTAACTGAACTGGAATTTACTTTTTTATTATACTTTTCATTATCGGGAGACAGGATTAAAGAATGTCAATATTGAAAGAAAACGGTTGAATTAAAGCGAAGGGCCCCTAATTCTCCGGTAATTTAAAACTTTTAATTTCAATATGACTTTTCATATTACTGGTATCTTTTTTTTCGCGATGCTGTATAAGGATAAGCTGCAGACCATTGAATTCAAAATAGCAAAATGTAACAATAAACGCTACAAAAATAATCCTGATATGAACCTTGGTTCCCCGTGGTTTCATAGAATACGAACCTCAAAGATGAAGAAAACCCTTGTGTCAATGATGGCCTTTCATGAATCTTTTCGAGCGCCCACAGTAAATATAGGAGAGAATCGATGCGATAAAAAGGGAAAATAGAAGGAAAATGAAAATAGATTGAAATGTATATGAATGAATAGGACTTATATCTAAGAAGTACGGTGTGGTATCAAGCAGTCCATCTTATTCTAAGGTTTCTGATTGTGGACCTTCGAATCCCTCCATTTTGAACGTCTCTTTAATCAAGGCAAGATAGTAACTGTTTCCAACGAATAAACGTGCTACTTGGACTGTGAGAAAGAACTGTTTTACCAAAATAGAGATGCTACAAACAAACGTTAAGTTACAGACAGGCCAATGTGAATAGAATCCGGCTCCTTCAGTGCGCAACCCAGTGTTGTACCACTGACGCAAACCACGTATCTACGTATTCATTGGAATACAGAACAAAGGCAGAACATAAACTCATTTACTACATTTAACTTTTTTTCCAGCAAACGCTAGTTACAGTCTAAAATAATTTTTAGACAAATTTTTTTAAACTTTTTCAAGCTTTTTTTCTAGATTATAAATAACTCTTCAAAAATACTTTGCTTTATTTTGTGAAATAATAAATATCCAACAAAACAAAACCGCAATAGTTGAAATTCCTAACTTTTATTTTGAATTGGAACAATAATAACTGTCGTAAGAATTTACTTGAAATACGTCTTCCTGTGATAGTTTTTCCAGAATAGTCTGGAATATATCCAGTCCTCCATTCACTCCTAAAATCAAACAATTGAACAAAAAAGAATTAAAGAATTTGTTCAAAAACACAACTAAAACTTACAATTACAACGAAAAATACATTAAAGTTTACACTCTAACAAATAAAATACTTAAAATACAAGTACAATATTTACAATTCTAAATAATTTCTGTATTTACAATATTTTTGGTTCTACATTCTCAAGTATTTTCCTTATCTAAAATCGTCTTCTATGATTGGACCTTGCAACAATACTCCTGTTGCCTAGCAACAAGCGTGCGACATTCCATTGTTAAGGTCGAATGCGGGCACGCATTTTTTTTTTTTTAATAATACAGATTCCAAATAAGAAATAAATCTAATTTTGTAAAGATGTTAACTATTATTAGTCAACTTATAAAATACGCTTTCTATTATATAGTAAATTCTATCTCACTTTCAAGAAGCTGGTTTTTTTTTTCATACTCGACTTCAAATCTAGATTAAGAGTAAATAACGAATTAAAATTAACTATGAAGTAATGATTCCTATCAAATGAAAGTATTTTTAAACAAATATTTTGTAATAATTTCAAAGTATTTCAAAAATTTTTTAAAGTAATTAAAAAAAAATAAATAATAATCTCAGATATCGTCCTCTGAGATTGAAATATCAAGATTAAGCATAGATATTTTTAATTTCGTAAGAATATCTTTCGAAAACTTGAATTAAGTAAAAATTCCTGTTCCAATTTTGACATGAAAATTAAGAATCGAATTCTACCAAAAATCAATCAATTGGAAAAGCCTTAAGATTTCAGAGTATTGAAATACTTGTAAGTTTTTAACGATCTTCTATAGGGAGAAGCTACTAAGGCTCGGGTGTCTGTATGTAAAACGCCCTAAACGAGAGTCGGAGTCCATTATCATCCTTCGTTCGACTCCTCATGGTCTGGAGGTTTGTAAAGGAAAACGACTTCCACTTCAGTCAATAGATGGCTAATGATCAGGTCAGGAAAATAATAGTCACTAGACAAAACTGAAGTCAATCTATACTGAATCTGTACTATGCTATCTATACTGAGAATGATTATGATATGATTTCTCAACTAATGTGACCGTTTAATTCAAGACGCAACCGATTGGCGCAGATCGTTCGAAGCCCCTTCGTTTTCTGTTACTATGAAACTGCGAATTGAGTTATTAGGAATGTACGTGTTTATGTATAGTCTACATTTAATAAAATAAAACATAAGCTAAACTAATCCCAAAATATTTGCAGGCCCTTGTGGTCGCGGGAGGTAAGGCTCCCGGTGTTTCGTGACCAACTGGACAAAGTTGCCTGCCTTCAACCCACGGGAAAGTTACCCGGGTGCCCATTCTACAAAGGGCTGAGTGGACCCTAGGATCAGTCTGGAGAAGAATTCAGCGTGGGAAAATTCCCAACTTTCAACAGGGTCGAGGATGAACCCGCTTCTTCAGAACACAGTCAAGCGCATTACCACTTGGCTAACAAATTCAGTAAAATAGATTTTCCAATAAATTTAGAACATATAAATCAGTTTTGCTCTATCGATACATTGTAAGGGCGGACAAACTATAAAGTAAAACCCATAATAGCATTAGGAAAAACAGCTTCTTTGAGGGCATAAAATGAGTACCAATTTTATTCTCAGTGTTATTTCTCTTGCTCTGAATGGTGTTATTTTTGTTAACCCTTACATGAGGATTCCTGCCTTATCTCTTTTTATGAACGCGGGTGATGTATGACTTAGACCGAGACAAGAAGCCAAAAAAAAAAAAGGAACTCCTCTGGGGGGAAGAAGAAAGAGAGTCTTTCATTAAGTGAAACATCCCGTAATTTTCTGGGATCAGTTGGTTTCGATGAAAGGAGGTAATGTTTCACTTGGTTTGATGAAAGACTCTTCTTTTATCAGTGTACAGAAACGTGTCCAGGGAGATTTCAATCAAGGTAGAATTACTGAGCGATTCCAAGCGAAAATAGAAACCTAATTGTTCTGTATATCTTGTTTGTTTTTTCTTCTTCAAAGATATTGCACGAGAATGAATAGTATTTTATTTCGATTTGGTTAACAGCAATTCCGTAGTTTGCACCTACTGTAGAACTCGTCCACTGAACATGGAGCAACAAGAAAATGGAAGTAAAAATACTAATTGTTTAAAAGCTTTACAAAACAAATTGTTGGTTAGTGTTGGAATGCTAAGCAGTTTCTATCATGCTATAGTCCGACAACGATATCCTGACGATTGGAAAAAAACTCCAGAGGCCTATGACGTCAGCACTAGCCTCTCTCAAAAGTTCTGAAGAATATTACGTTACAACTATAAAACAAACAAAAATTAGTTTTAATGATGATTACAGGAATGCTGTACTAGTAGTTATTGGTTGACTGCTTTTAATATAAGATTTAAATGTTATATTTAAGTTATTTCTTTTAAACATTATGTTATTGTGCTTTGAGGAGCGCTTGTTTGTGATTGGTTGACAAATAGCTCGTCGTAATTACATAGGGCTCCTTCCGATCGTCAAGACATCGTGGTCGGACTTTGCACTACTAGAAGAATTAGATATTTCGTTGTCTTTCGACACAACGTCAATAGCAAGTTGTGAAGCCTTATTATTCCTTTAGAGTTTGCACAAAGCCTATGTAAAAAAGTTTTATGCTCACCATTAAAATTTACCAAGAAAATGGTAATTTCTTACACTAGCGCACCTGGTGGCGACAGAAGCAACTTTAGTTGAGTAACAGAGGAACGTGATTACCAAGTAACGATAACCTCCACAGAATTATTACATAATTACACAGAATTTCTGAATAAGAATATTTACTTACATTCTCTGAAGATAATTTAATATTCAAACATAATATGTAATTAATTACTAATAATGATATAAGATACATCCTCTTCCTATCAACGCTATATTTCGCAGTTTATTACTTTTAACTGCTTCATCAGACATAATATACATTGAAAAAAAATCTTCGTAAAATATAATAAAGAATTTGGTAATAATATCAGAAAACTCTTGGGAATATATACAACTTATATACTGTTAACAACATTGTTTATAATAATTGTAAAACTTTTTAAAACATCTATATTATTACAATAGATTTTGCTTACAAACTATTTCCATTATTGAAATTATTGAAATTTTTCCAAATTTTTACAATTGACTTTAAATTTATCTAATAGTGCTTGGCTAATTTCTACTCCTTTCGCTTGTTAAATAAAACTGTTTATAACATATGCCTCCAAGATAAACCTGGTTTCCTTGTCATAAACATTTTTATACATTATCTGTACAATCGGATCAGGGTTATGATTTAACTTTATACAGTGATAAGCCCAATCGGAAACTTCCGGGTGGTCATTGAGGAAAGCACCCACGTGTTCCTTCACCCGCTCACTCAATTTCCTCCCCGTGTTTCCAAAATAGACTCCATCACAGGTACACTTTAGCTTATATATAACCGGTGCAGTATCCATTAATTTATCTACAGTAGAACCCCTGTACTCCGTCACCTTTGGGACTGGGGTATGGTCGGAACGCAAAAAAGGTCGGATTATTAGAAAATACAGAAAAATACGGATTTAGAGTAAAATGTACGGATTTACTGCGTTGCAAACAAGCAGTTCAAGTTTAGGCTTTTTCAATATTTTGCGAATCTTGAGAGCGTTTTCACCATCTACCGTCACTGTAAATGCAAGTAAACAACACAATGGCGCGACGGGTGGTAAGTCACCGACGAGTCAGAGACAAGTTCGGCCGGCTCGAGTACGGTCGGATCAACCGGAGTGGCGGACCAGCTAAGGGCGGACGAGAGTGGTTCTACTGTATTTCCTCTTCTTTTTTACATATTAAAGAACTTAAACTTTAATTTGCCACCCTCAC
>JAFIDM010000004.1:2973806-2983906 GCA_023159025.1 Thereuonema tuberculata
ATTAGGATACAAAGAATTGTAATGAAACAAATTCTAATGCAGGTAATTGATTTCTAATACACTAATAATTTTAAAATTTCACCATTCATTGGCAATTCTTGGTCGATAAAAATTGAATGGAAACGACTAAAGCCAGAGTTTGTTTCTCCCAGTGATGTCAAGTACAATTTCGTATTTTTAGTTTTTGCAATTTTTCAGACAACTTGAAGCAAAGAAAAAAAAAATCTTTTCATCAGAATTTGATTCTTTTAATTAGACTAAATGAAGAAGAATCTAAAAATAATAACAAAAATAATTATTGACAAAATTTAACGTGCGCTGGAATATTAATAAAGAAAAAGAAAAAGAAAAACATACACAATTAAGAATCACGGAGGTATTTTTGGAATTTTCGTACTGGGAATCCAAAACAGAATGTTTCACGTTTCTTAGCGATCATCAGTTGAATTCGCCCAATACTCAATAGCTCAGTGGAATCAAAAGAAACATAAACAAAACACAAATAAACAGAACAATGGTTCTTCAGTTAGAAAATAAACATCAAAATACAAATTAAGAATAAAAAGAATAAATTTATCTTTATTGATATTCTTATGCAGATTGAGTTTTGCCATTACGTGTTTATTTTATTTTATAAACTAATCCTTTATAGACTAAGCTTTGTGTTGGCGGGATTGATTCACTTCCCTTTTAATTCTTAATTTGTGTTTTGATGTTTTTTTAACTGAAGGGACATTATTTTGTTTATTTGTGTTTTGTTTCTTTTGATTCCACTGAGCTATTGAGTTCTGGGTGAATCTAACGATGATCGCTAGGAAGCTAGAAACGGTCTGTTTTGGATTCCTAGTACGAAAATTCCAAAAGTAGCTCAGTGAATCTTTAATTGTGTGCGTTTTTATCTTTATTTTTCTTTACTAATAATAATTATTATTGAGAACTTACATTGTACTAGTAAAACAGCGAATAAAGAATTTAAATTAGCTTATATTATTAAAGGAATTCTGGGACTTTTCTTCCTTTTTGTGGCCGAATCAATCCACCGATTTTCCCCTAACTTAATACGTCCACAAAGATAGCCCTTCCCATCCTTCCAACCTATTTTTGGATTCCCCTCTTGAACAAATATTGTGGAAGTGGCGTTTACCCTCCATCAATGTGTACCTTGAACCCGAGGGAACGAGTGGCTTGCCTGTAAACTACGGGAAGGAAAACATACAAACAAACAAAAAATAAGTTTATCCCAAGCGAATTAATTCACCAGAGCTTCCCTTAAACCAGGAGTTCTCAACCGGGGTCCACATGGACCCTGGGGGTCCATGGAATATTCTTCGGGGTCCACAAAGATCTCATTGAATCACACTTATTTTAAAATGGTTTATTATGAATTATTTACCAGTATATGGAATATATATTATTTACCACTGCAGAATAATTTATTTGCATTAAATTAGTTTTCATTCAAAATAAAGCATAATCATTTACTATTTCGTTGATTATTAATATTATTCCTTTACTTTTTAGCTATGAGGGGGTCCACCAAAAAAAAAAAGAAGGGAAAAGGGGTCCATGGGTAAAAAAAGGTTGAGAAACCCTGCCTTAAACCCTTGCCTATTATTTTCAAGGCAAATAATTCTAATACAACAATAATAAAAGACATTGCATCTAATAAAATAATAAGTTCAGGATATTCTTAAAAAAAAAAAAAAAATCAGTTACACTTCCTGAACAGTGAACGTAGAACCGAATGTTTTATTCGAAATGAAATACAATCTTAAGTTGATACCGAGATAAAAGAATACAAATAAACGAAGACTATAAAGAGAAAATGTCGCACCTCGAGCTGGGATGGACGTTTCGTCCTCTTTAGGATTCATCAGCTAGACAAACTCCACTGATAAGAGGCTGAGGAGGGCGAACATATAAGAATCCCACTCTCGCTCCCAGAAGTGGTTTAATTTCTCTGAAGTTTATAAAACGATCAGATTTTATTGACGTGGCTATTTAATTTTTTAAGGAGAAACTAAAAATCTAAAGTATGTTTGTAATTTTCTTTTGCAGTTTGACCAATGAGTTTTGAAGAAAGGACGAAACAAAACCAATAGCATTGTGTCTGTTTTGGATTATTTACAGGATCACCCAAAAAGACAATTAGTTGAATTATGATCTAACTCAAAGGCAATAAATTTATATAATTCTGTGTAACAAATCTATTGTATAATAAATAAAAGATTACACAATTTATTTGTTTATTTATTGATTTTACGGCGTCTTTCTCTCGAAATCAAAAATCTCTTTTCATAAGGGAATCGCTTCCAATTCGGAACTGAAGACATTTCTCGCTATTTGGTTTCCTGTCTATTTTGTTTGGCCTTTTTTTATTATTTAAAAAGAAAAGAATTGATTTTAACTAAACTGAGAGTCAATAAACTTTATGTTATTGTATTCTACAATAATAACCGGTGTATTGTAATCGGTGTTGGCAAGATGTCCGAATCGGGAGTGAAAGGTTTCAAGACCGGCCTCGTCAGAATAATTTTTACTGCTCTGTATAAATATTGTGTTTAGATTATTCACGAAGTTTCGGGTATATTCTTTTTTGTTATGTGACTTCCTGAATTTATTAAGTACCGGGTGGCCATAATTAAAGAGGGGGTGTTTAGAGCCCAATTACTAAAAAACCTATTAGGCCAAACTCCACCAAATTTGGTGTGAACACTATTTAGACCAGGGGGTTTGATTTCTAACGAAAATTAATTCAAAATTTCGCCAAAATGACTCTGGAAGTACGGAAATATGGAGATTGCAGTAAACTGACGTCATATATTGAAGGATATAAAAAGATGAAAACGAACATCGTGTGTTAGGTCCGACTGATGTGCTGTGGTTGCTCAGTGATACTTTGATGTTAAAACTTCGATAAGATAAATTTACGTGCTCATGCTTTGCTGGTGAAACTTTAATACCAAAAAAATAAAATTGCTTCTGTCGTCTTCGGGAATACGGAGTTAAAGAATTTAAGGAAAATCTCAATAACAATCACAAATTTGCGTAAAATGGTTTTGCGATTGGAAAATACGGGATCGTTCCAAATGCTGCCAGGACGAGGACGCAAACCTACTGGAACCAAACGAGGTTCCAGTAGTGTACGGGCAATATCAGGCAATTTGATGCAGTTTGTGCTTAAAGTTCAGCCACACTAAACAACTGCTTCGAGAAGATACGGACGCTCGTCTGAACTTTTCTTTCTGGATGTTTCTAGCTCGAATGGAAGTCTTGGAATATCCTATGGATTGATGAAGCACATTTTCATCTTAAAGGGATTGTAAACACACAGAATTGCTGCATTTGGGCGTTGGAGAACCCTCTTTTGTCTCAACCTTTTGCACTGATCGACAGTTACAGAGTGGTGTGACTTTACTGCTTCGTTCGTCATCGCTCCGTACTTTCTTGAAGAAATACAGCTCCGTCAGTGAGATATCACCAATGCTGCTTGATTTTGTTATTCTAACTTCAACAGAATGGATGCAATCGGATCCATCGTATTTATGCAGGATGGAGCACCCCCTCACATTGGATTGCGTGTGTAGCAAGTCTTACGCCAGCATTTCACAGCAGACAGAATAATTAGTCAAGCGTTTCGTACGAGTTGGCCAGCCCATTCGCCTGATCTCACTATCTGTGACTTTTGGTTAAGGAGATGTTTGAAAAGCATGGTGTAACAAGGAGGCGTGGATAAAATAAATTACGTTAAAGAACTGAATAATGCTATACGTGAGGAAAATCACTGTTGCGTTCTGCTGTAGGAAATGCTGTTCACAGAATATAGTTATTGGAACAGTTGCAAAGAAAACGTATTGAATCAGATCTCTAAATGATGCCAAATAAAAATTACTATTGATTGTAAACATTTCTGTATTTATACCGCATTAAGCGAAAATTACAATATAGAATAGTTCTATGCTAAAGCAGAAAAGTAGTTTAGATAAAATGTAGATTTACTTTTAAAAGAAGCCTAGAAGTGATAGGATAATTCATATATTTTTTTTTGACATAAACCCGTGCTCCTTTGACGGCCAGGCCCCGGTGCTAAAGGACCAACTGACCCCTGAGGGTCCGTGAATATTACAAACAATAAATTTATAAACATCACAGAAAAGGTGAAGTAAATGGATAAATCGGGATAATCAAGAAAAAATTAGAGGCCAGGGGGGGGGGGTGTTCTCAATGAGAAATTAATAATGAAACTCTTCGGTTGCAAAGGATTACAAAATGAGAATAAAATCAACAGAGAAAAGGAAATGAAGGAATATCGATTCGCACGTGAACTAATCGGATATAAATGCGCTGGAACCAAAACTAAAAGGTTGAGAAAGATCAGGAAATTGAAGAACGTGACGTAAGAGATGCCACAAAGTTATTAAAAAGCGACAACTGAACAGTTTACGAAACAGAATTTAAGGCAATACAAAAAAAAATCACAAAATTAAGAAAATACAAAAAATAAGATCAGAATTGTTAACATTTATCATCAGAATTTTGGTCACAATAGTTAACATTCTTAAGGAATGAAATATCTAGGATCTGAACTAGAAGGAAATGTAAAATAGCTTCTGATGGCAAACGGTTTTATGGACGGGAAATGTCTGGGAGCTTTTCTTTCCAAGTCTTTGTTCCTGAATTCCATTTGCTCTCAAAAGAGTCAAACCTGAAGAAGAACCCTTGAAGTTTATTAACCTCTCCAACAATTTAGCTAAAGAAAGTAATAAACATTTAACTAGAGTGTGGAAGAAGTTCCCGTATCCCTTAATTGATAGTCCTATTGTAAGGAAATATTTACACATTCAGTGTCCAATGCGTCTGTGTGTTCGCCATCATGCTGTGCACACAAGTTCGTACTCCGCCACATCCTACATAGACAGTTTTTAGTGCATGTGCGGTCTGATGGTTGGAAATGCGTCCACAAATGCATTGCGCAATTCTTCATTTGTAGAATAACGATGTTCAAACACGTCAAGTCTTGATTATTCCCCGCAATGAGTTGTCAGGCGTCGTGAGGTCAGGACTTCGTAGTGGCCATTTCAATGGAGCTGGAGTACCGCGACCAATTTAGAGTTCTGGAAAATGTTCATGAAGAAACCCGCGCACAGTAGTGGCTGCTTTACACCCTCTTGAAAAATTGCCTGAAACCGGCAAATGGCTCCAAAAACTCCCACTTGCTCGAAAAAGCTGCTAGTTGCTCTAAATAGTATTTGAGCTCGTTTGAGATAAGTTTTCGGAAGCGTGTAAAGCAGCCGTAAGAGCGAAGTGAGCAGGTTCACCTTCCTGCTGTAGCCATACGGGTTCCATGGATATCCACGTCTTCAAGCTGTGGGATTCACCATGTTTGTAGCATGTATACGCCACTGCATTCCAGTGTCAACTATTGAAATAACATTCAATACTAACTATTTACATTTATTACTATTTAATAGTAACTTCCCGGAATTCGGTCTGAATTAGAATTCCAATCTTTCATTATGTTTTTGCAACGGAGATCGTAAAAGAATGATCACATTAATAAGTTTAAGAAGTAATTCATGTAAAAATAAATAATTCTCCTTCTTACTGTTTATAAGAACTCAGGTTAACAAAATATCATAGAACCAGTGTTTGAACACTATCATAATAAAGAGATACTTACTGTTCGGTTTTGTTTACGAGAGCCTTCAACGCTTTTGCGCATGCGTCAGGTCTCCTTCGATTTCTTCAAAATAGGGGCGAGGAGAAACAAAGATGGGATTTTATAGTGTTAATTTACTAGTAGCTGCGTTCTTTTTGCGCTTTTCGGGAAAGAATTATGGAAAGAATAAATACTATTGCAAAAATGCTCCACGTTATTTTTTTCTTAAAAGCGAAAATGTCCAAAAGAATTTCTTAAGAAAGTGCCCATCTCAGCGTATCACCCCACTGCGGAGTAAAATCGTCCGGCAGTGGTAGCTCTGCCTTTCAAAACCGCACAGTAAATCGTTCCAATAAAAACAAGGATTAGATGGCTTTCGAATGCCAGTATTGCAAGGTTCAAAAATACTCATATTTTATCAAAAAGACAAGGAATAGATAAAGTTAAACATCAAGTTTTCTAGATAATTTAGTATTTGTTTATCATAACGACACTCTTGTATTAATATTTCTGTTTTTATAGGAAGGGGGATCATGACCTTTGGGCACTATTTCTATGGAGATCGAATTCAGTATCATTCATTTACGATTAAAGTTTCAGTCCTCTAAGATAAATAGTTTTGAATTATCTAATTGTTCCTCTTTAACGTAATGCTCTAAGCTCCTAATCTACAGATAGTGTAGGTAGTAAATATTTATTTGAATAACCTCAACTTTCCAGGAAGTTTACAAACTCCTAAAACAAACAGTCTCAGCTATTTGAATCCTGAGGATTTCGTTAAAGTTTTCATTCTAATTCTGTTCTTATTTTCTTTGTATCAATGTTAACTATTGATCCATTGCTTAGATATAATACGAATACAAAGGAAAATATGTTACCTTCACCTGTAAGGTATTTTGATTGCATTTGCGGTTATTAAAATGGAGGTGATTTTATTTTGTTACGTTAATTTATTACAAATAATCTGCTTTTTTGTGTATTTTCCAAAGGAAAAACTGTTGCTTTCTTCCCTACCTGAACAGATGAGCCCGGTAGATCGATCAGGGATCATTGATCAAGAACATTTATGCCATTCAAATTCTTCTTCCCACGATTAATATATACAGGGTGATTATAATTAAAGTTCAACTTCCAACATGCTGTAAAAAAAAAAAAAAAAAAAAAAAAAAAAAAAAACACTGCTCAGAATGACTTGAAATTTGAACTGAATATACTCGAAGAAAGGGGAAATGGTATGGCAAAAGAAAAAAAAAGTAGTTCCAAATGTTAGCAATAGATGGCGTTTTAAGCGTTATAACGTAAAGGGGTTCGGCTACAAGTGACATTTGAATCGCAATACGACGGCTATGGCGTGAGTTGTACGTTAAACCAACTATTCTGTTCAATTTGCCTGACTGTATCAGGTTTTTACTGAAGAAATGACTTCCAAGTCATTCAACAGTTGTGGCACTGTTAGTTTAAAGCCCATCCACCACGGGAAGGTCGTACCGTATCGCATGGGAGAAATCGGTTTTTAATTGTCCTGAGGCCAAAAAGCAACAATGAAATCGGGTTTTAATTATCGCGAAACTTGCGCAAGACATGTCCAATATGCTGTCCACCGTTTTCTGCCACAAGCTGAAACCGAGAAACAGCATGTTCCACAATAGATCGGAGTGTCTGAAGGGTCACGTTGTGAATGTGTTGCGCAATGCGTGCCTTCAATTCAGCTAAGTTTGCAATCGGACCACTAAACACAACATTTTTCAGATAACACCACAGCCAGAAGTCACAAGGATTAAGATCTGGTCAGGCTATTGGAAAATGACAGCTGATATCATTTCCGAAATGCCTCTTGAGCAGCTGCTTCACTGGCTTTGCAATACGCGGAGGAACCTCCATCTTGCATAAAAATGATGCTAACCACACATGCACGCTGTTGAAGTGTTGGAATGACGTGGTTGCGTAAAAGACACTCAGCGTTTACCATTGACGGTACAGGTAATAGGACCCGCACGACTCATCTCCTCGAAAAAAAAATGGCCCTACGATAAACGCTAGCGTCAATGCGCACCACACAGTTACCTTTTCAGAATGAAGAGATACTGGTTCATGTGCGAACGGATTTTCCGTTGCCAATATTCTACAATTCTGAGTATTGACGTGTCCTTGGAGATGGAAATGGGATTCGTCTGTCCACGGTGTGTTATGCACCGTGTTCACAGGCATGTCCAAAGTTCGGGCAATTCCTCGTGCACTGCACGTTTGCACACCACCCCTCATCTCTCCCTCGACTGCTGTGGCCACATCTTCTACTGATGTCGAAGCAATTGGTTTCCTCCCTCTGCCAGATTTCACTTGAAAAGAACCTGTCTCTTTGAATTTCTTCATCATTTTCTCCAGACCCTTGGCTTTTTTCATACCCTTTACTGTCCGGAACTTCTTCAGAGCTACTGGCGCATAGTCACCGTTCTTGTAAAAGAGCTTCACAAGCAGAGCGCGATCCTTCATTGAGAGAGTCATGGCGAGCTTCTCAGAAGCAATATGAGGAAAACACCATGTACAAATGCAATGTGTCGTGCGCATGACATGTCTTGTATTTTGCATATTATGACTCTTAAAGCGCCATCTATTGCTAATATTTGGAACTATTTTTTTTTTCTTATGCCATACTATTTCCCGTGATTGTTTGTAGATTCATCTGCTGCTTCGTAGTCTAACATTCGCGTCTTTTTTCGAATGCGGACCTTCTCTTTCTCAAAAACTGGTTCTATACCAATTTCTTCTGCTATTTTACGAGCATCAACCAAAGTTCTGTTAAATTCCAAGTCACTTCTAGCACTGATCAAATTCGGTTCTGTTTTTTTTTTTCAGTTGACTAACTGCTTTTGGAGAGGCAAATCCTTTCCTTGCAGTATCTTACTTGTTAAATTGACTTGTAACAAAATGTTGTGCCATGTGACAAGAGCTACAACAAATTTGACGTTTGAGATGTTTTTTAAATAACGCAAGTGCTTCTGCCTTTGTTTTAATACAACTGGAACCTGAAAGAGAGGAATCTTCATAGATTTCTTCCAAAGCGTCACACACACTTAAAAGCAGATAACGAATGTACTTTATTCCATATTTGCACTCTATTCCATATTTGTCTCCCTTCCTCTAGTAATTTTAATGAGTTTAAAAAATTAAAAGAAAAGATGTTCGGTGTAAGTGTTACGAGTGACAAGGTTCACATAATTAATTGTTGGATTGGAAGCTATCATAATTCGTTAGTCTGACTCCGCCCTTCATTATCTGTAGTTTGTTTATTATGATTAGTTGATTACTAGAGTAACTATGACTACAAGCTTAATAATTAATGTACTAATCTGTCAACACATAAAACTTCCTCTTTCACTTCAAAACACTGCATAAACGTCGAACAGTGAAACACGACACGTTATGTGTCACACTACAGTTCACTTCACTACAATATGCAAGGGTCTCTAGTTCACTATTCACTGCAATACGCAAAAACAAACTAGACCTGTGGTAGCGCTTGTAGTTGACGAAGACGTCGCATCAATATGATCAGTCGGGGGCGGGGCGCAATAGATTACAGGGTTGGAGAACTATTTGCTGTTCCAACTCTATTTAAAACGTGAAATGCGCTGGCGCACGTACATTTTGGTTTATGCTAAAAATAAGCAAAAAAAAATCCCCAGTAATTCCGCCCCTAAACTTTTCCGCCCTAGGCAACCGCCTAGGTTGCCTTTATGGACGAGCTGGCCCTGTTTCAACTAATGCCCTAAAAGCTGTTAAAAATGTATGGAAAACAACGACAAAGTAAGGGATTTTACTATGACATTCGTACCTGAAAAACAAAAACTCTGCAGAAATTAAGCTGTTGTGTGAAAAATGGAGAAGGCCTTAAGAGTTCAAAATAAAGAAGGTGTAAAGGAATCTGATATTGACGCTTTAGGACTGTGTTCTGAGCTGAGAGGAATTTGTCCTCATCTCAATGACTCAGGGACAACCCCTGAAGAGGTTTTAAGCTACATTTACCATCAAGATCTTGAAAATGGATTTCCTAACATATGTGTAGCTCTTCATATATTGCTCGCGTTGCCAGTGTCCGTAGCAAGTGCTGAAATAAGTTTTTTCCAAATTGAAATTAATTAAACATGTCTTCGCTGTACAATGAGCCAGGAAAGACTTGTGGATCTAGCCACAATATCCATAGAAAATGACTTGACAAAAACACCTCGATCCGACGGCCTTAATAAAAGAATTTTCAAAAATAAAAGCAAGAAAAGCACTCTTAGGATTATAAATGTTTTATTTTATCAATGCTATCTTAAACTGTGAGTGTGAGTCTTTTGTTGTAAAGTTAATTGAGTCTCTGTGTTACTATTTTTTTGTAAAGAAATTAATATCTAAATCAAATCATTTAACGTGCTGTGAAATTCCTTAAAATCGAGAA
>JAFIDM010000004.1:2984006-2998279 GCA_023159025.1 Thereuonema tuberculata
AGGCAATTTCAATTTATTCATGTGCTGCCTTTGATTTCTCGATTTTATTAAATTAATATCTACTTTCTAAATATGAAGGACTTAGACTAACAAAAAGTGTAAATAGAGCCTAGTCTATTTTACGAAAAATATTTTATTTATTTTTCCTTCTAACATTGAAATGAAAAAAAAAAATCAGCAATATTATAGTACAACTTACTCATTTTTGATATTTTTCCACTTAAGAATTCTGTGTTGGCACAAATGAACTTAAACTTTCGATGCGGGAATTTAAGAAATTGAAACTGCAAATCCTCGTTCCACAACGAGACCAAATGGGTAAGTTTGATTTGATTTAATGCTTAAACAAATCTAAATTGTGACAAACAATAAACAATAGGATGGTGTGTGAAAATGTTGGGGGCGACTAGGCCTCACTTTGGTACGGTTGAAGGTGGGTTGAGATTATGTGGGGTGTGGGGGCGAAGAACTTTTTTTCGCCTAGTGTCAAAAAACCTAGAGCCGGCACTGGGTTGAACTACAAATACGGGTTTTAGGAGCTTAGATATGGGACAAGATCTCAAAGTTGTTTCGTGGATCCGATGATCATCAAACATTAATGTATTATTAACAAATACTATTCACAAATCTCCAGGTGGTTGACCTTTGGGAAATACACTGAACGCGGGAGATGCGCGACAGATACTTTTATTTTCCTTTCCTGAACGTAGGCTATGCTTAAGGTAAATGTATTTTGATTCTAGAAACAAATCGTAAGATATATCACCACCACTTACAGATTCTTACCATTACTCTCCTATTTCAGTAAAGCATGACACCTTGTAACTGAGTTTTGGAATGTGGGATACCTGTAGACTAGTGCGTATTGTCATGATCATTACTTCACAAAACGATATTGGATACAGGTTATTTGTTTTAAAGTTATTTGTAAATTTAAAGTTGTTTATTACCTTACAGGCAATTTTTTTAAAATTTTTATTTCCCTTTTTTCTGTAATTGCGCAGGACTCGAGAAACCCGGGTTCTTTTCCTGGCTGCGGACGTGGATTTTTTCTACGGTTATTTTTTCTCGAGACGGACAGTAGGGTTCACCCAGCCCTCTATCAAATGGATACCAGCTTTCTTACTCGGGAGTTAAAGGCGGGCGGGCGTTGGGATGACCATCCTATCTCATCTAATCCCGTTGGTTCGAGACTCTCTCGTGCATCCCAAGGCCTGCATGGCCTGTTGCGGTACCTTTCTTTTTCTATAATCACCCTACTGCTTGAGATAAGATACATCTCTAAACTGCTTCTACAATTATCAACAAGTCAGCATTTATAGTTAATTTATTTGAGACCAATGCGGGCGAGCGTAGGACAACCCTCTCACCTCAACGTAGTCCTGAAAAGCCGGAAGCTTTATCTTCCACGATCCCAAGAGCAGGTAGGCCTGTAATGTGATACAGCAACTTAACGCAAGAAAGACAATTAAGTACTTTCAGTGCATGGTGTTTTTTATTTTGTTTTCTTTATTTAAGAAAATACAAATATTTAAGAGATCAAACATGATTTTCCAAATGGATAAAGATGCTGTTGCTATTCTGACTTTGCTCGAAATAATTTATGTATCTATGCGAACGATTTCCAAATACATCAACATTAACGACATATTTAGTCAAATAACAAAAAAAAAATGCTGTAATAATAATTGAAGGTGCGACATTATCGTGATACTATGAACTCTAAGGTATTATGCCAATGATATATCGATTCTCATGCAATAACAATAGCAAGCGTAGAAATTCGTTTATCCGGATCCACAGGATGTTTCAGAAATACTTTTACGTACTTTTGGGGCGGGTTCCTAACACCAAAACAAGAGCAAAAGTCCATATAAACGTATGTCCAAAAATCCTACGGTTTTCAGTTATAAAGAAAGTTTACGGTCAACGCGTTCAAGATACAATCCAACAACTCAGGTTTACTGTTGCACTGATTGTCTCCTAGATACCGCTGTGTTGTTGCCAAGGAGATTTGTTTCCATGTGTCATTGGTGAACATTTGTGTAGTAGTGAGTTAGTCTGTCTTCAACGTGTCAGTTGCCTTCAACGTGTCAGTTGGTTAGGTTAGATATGATTTTTATGTACGGTCGCGCGAATTGTAACGGACGCGAGGCTGCACGGTTGTATCAGACGGCGTTTCCAGACCGCAATCAGCCGAGTCATCCAACATTTTGCTGTTGTTTATCATCATGTTGCTGAGATAGGATCCGTAGCACCACGAACTATGGATCGACGAAGATCAAGAGTCGCCTAATCAGGAAGAACGCATTTAACAGGTTGTTGCAGAAGATCGTGGTATCAACAAACGACAGCTGGCCCTAGTATGTGATGCATCTCTTTCTACCTCTTGAAATGTACTCACGAGATGCTCCTGTATCCCTATCATCTGCAATGTGTGCAGCGTCTTTCGTCTGCCGATTACCCACCACTGGAGAACTTTTGCCGTTGGTTTGTTGCACAAACTGCCAATCCGTTGTTTGTCTCTTCGGTTTTGTTTACAGATGAGGCAACATTTGGACGAGATGGACTAACAAATTTTCACAGCCAACATTTGTGGGCGTATGAAAATCCTCGTGTACAATTCAGGCTAGACACCAGCAGCAGTGTAAGATTCATGTGTGGGCTGGAATTGTAGGTACTGTCTCGTAGTTCCATATGTTCTCCCACACGTCTGACAGGCGCTGTTTGATTCCGCAGGGACATGATTCAGAACACTCTTCCAGCCTTTATACAGGATGTGGCCTTGCAAATAACATGAAACATTTGGTTTATGTATGATAGGGCTCCAGAACATTTTAGCCACATTGTTCGAGATGTACTGGCTGATATCTATCATGACAGATGGATAGATAAGGAAGGATCAGTTCTATGGCCTGCACGTTCCCCCGACTTCAATCCTTTGCATTTTTATCTGTGGGGGCCACCTCAAACAATTGGTTTATGCTGCAAACATTCCAAATGCAGAGACACTTTATCAACGTGTCATGGAAGCCTTCGAAACCGTTCCTCACCGTGTGGGAGTATTTGAAAGGGTGCCACAGTCCATGATCTGACGAGTGCATGCGTGTGTGGAAGCATGAGGAGGATATTTTGAACATTTATGAGTTTCTGAGTTGCTGAATGTTTCAACACTTACTAATAACCTGTTAATGTCTAACAGATGTGTCAGTACGTTCTTTCTTTAATAATTGAAAAACGTTGGATTTTCGGACATGTTTATATGGACTTTTGTTCTTGTTTTAGTGTTAGGAACCCGATCCCAAAGTATGTAAAAGTATTTCTGAAACAACCTGGAGATGATACAGACGTACGATTACCCAGGTCGATATTCTTTTAGTCACTTAAACAATTCAATGCAACGTTGTAAAATATTGAACATTATTATTATAAGAAATTATTTCGCACAGTTAAGACAAACAGCAGAATTGTATTTTCGATTGAAATGATAAAATATGAATTTGAAAATTAGAAAAGTTTATCTACTTTAATTTAAAAATTCTCAGCAGCCTTATTTACTGAATTGCTTCAAAAATCTTTCTACCCTAAAAGTCTACTGTAATCAAAACCCTATTTTCTTGTTCTATTTCGTAGATAGATGAAAGAAGTAAACGTATTCTACTTGTTTTAATTCTACTATACTTTGACGTTTTTCACTTTGCTATTTCAATAGCAATTGTTAATCTCTGTCTACAAATAAAATTCTTACAACAGGGCCGTATTCAACAACGTTGCCGACTTTGAGACAGCGATGCAGCTAATCAACAAGCCTCTGATTTTAAGCCTACCATCTTATCTAAATCGTTCAATAAAGAATTGGGTTAAAAAGAAACGCTCCGGGTTGAGAGAAACGGAAACTCGATTTAATTAATCTCAAATTACAGGTGTTTCTAATCCTTTCCAAATTAATTAACAAAACAACAACAACAAAAAAAAGAATACTAAGCATGTAAACATTGAATTCATTGTAAGATGAACAACTGAAACCACAAAAGAATTCTGATATCGAAAGGGCTTCATACGACGTCTTTACTGCCTCAGGTTTTAAAACTATTCGCCTACAGTCTTAGTTATTCCTCGAGGTGTTTTGTGTATTTTGATGTTTTCAAAATGGAAACAAGACATGGTTTATCAATTGAATGAGTTGCATTTATTTGCAGAATAAGTTACAACAAATACACCTTTGTCACAAACAACAAATACATATTACAATTTCTTATAAACAATTTTATAAGTTACAAAAAACACATTTTTTTTTTTTTCTAATTTAGAAATCGTTTTTGTTAATATTTGTACACCATTTTTAGTTCTTTCTTTTTGTGATTCCACTTTAAGCTCTGTATTAACGTCTGTGGAAATAAACATAAAATATAGACGACAACACTTTGAAATTACTAAAGTAAAAATTAAAACATTGAAAGGTTACATATTTCGGGTAGTACTTCCGCCGTCCTTCATCGGACCTGGATACAAAGTGACGTAACAAATCAAACCCACAATTCCAGCGCAAGCACACAAAACCATGAAAACCAGAGAGTAGACAAACACAAAATTTTAAAAATATTATATAAAAAAATTAAAAATTTAAAACTTAAAAAAATAAAATAAAAAATTAGTAATTAATTAATATATTTTTAATTTTTATTTATTATATACTTTTTTAAGTTTTCATTTTGTCTACCTCTGATTTTGTCTGGTTTTCCTACGCTTGCGCTGGAATTGTGGGTTTGATTTGTTATGATACTTTGTATCCAGATCCGATTGTTATGATACTTTGTATCCAGATCCGATAAAGGACGGTGGAAGTACTGCCGAAACATGTAACCTTTCAATGTTTTAATTTTTACTTTAGTAATTTCAAAGTGTTGTTGTCTATATTTTATGTTTATTTCTACACACGTTAATACAGAGCTTAAAGTGGAATCACAAAAAGAAAGAACTAAAAATGGTGTACAAAAATTAACAAAAACGATTCGAAAAGATTAGAAAAAACAAACAAACAAACAAAACAAAACAAGTATTTGTTGTAACTTATTCTTCAACTCGTCCACTGATAAACCATGTATTGCTTCCATGCATGTTTATTCCACAATAAACTTTCCAAACGATAAATATTAATGTTATTATGCGATGTTAATAATAACCTTAGTTATGATAACCAAAAGTTGATGAAAAAAATAATAAAAAAGATTAAATTTCGATTGTACATTGGGAAAAAATAAAAAGAAAGTAATGTTCCAACTCGATTTTAAAATCTTAAATGGTTGAGGAACTGCTCTGGTAGCGCCATCTGTTGCTGAAAAATGAAAGATTTACTTTTTCGGATTCAATACTGAAATCATCATAAATTGACAGACTATTTTAATGATAGCGACGTGACACGCGGAGAAAGAGTTGATGGTATTGTAACGAGAGACATCGTTTTGTTTAAAGTCTCTTCCTCTGTCCGGAAACAAAAGGGAAATCAGCTTTTTTTTTTTTGTTATAGAACTATCCAACCCTTCACCTACATATTTCATTCCAAAGTCCTGAAAGCGCACATGGATAGGTGTTAATAAGGTAAAGTTTTTCTACTTACACAAGGATTAAATCGGAGAAAAAGAATAAGGAAATTGGAAATGTATTAGAAAAAAAAAAGGATATTTTTCCTTAATTTACTTATTTAATCGAAGCTTAAATAAGGCCTCCTAATTCATAAAACAAGATCTCGTGCTTTAGTCTACGTAAAAAGGGCATTGCACATCTCTTGGTACAATAATCTTTACATTGAACAGCTTTGATTGTTGTTCTTTTTAATTGTTTGTTTTTTGTTTTTTTTTCTTTCACTGCGGTTTGATATCAAGAATTTTATATTTGGATTTCTGAATATAACTTCTAGCGGGGCTATTATTTAATTGGCTTGAAAATAAAAAAAAAATAAAAAGGTTCAAAGAATCCTCAACTCAATTAATATTTTCGTTCAAGAAAAATATGTATTTTTAATATAGGATTTTGTTAAAACTTCCTCGAATGCTTACAAAAGTGACTGAGATAGGTTTTTAAGAGTTTTTTTTTTTTAACTTTCTCTTCATGGTTTAAAATTAAAACTGTCACATGTTCAGCTTTGACAGCAAATTTAAGTCAATAAAGATTTAAAAAAAAAAAAAAAAAAAAAAAAAAAAATCGAAATTTTAGTTAACTTTCGGAATTCGAAAGTTAAAAATTCCTGTTAATTACTGCCTCTAAAGCCGAAGTAAAACATCAGAAGATTAGGAATTTTAAATTTCTCAGTTTTGTCTTTTAGTTTAAAGAGTAAAATGTGGGTTTAACTGAAACACTTCCAAATGTTTTTTGTTGAGTGAACAGCAGGAATTTACGTAAGACTGAATATAGAACAGAACGAGCGAAGCGAAAAGGTTTTATTCCACTGGAAAGAATTAAACTAATTGTTAATTCGTAAATGAAAATTACACAGGTTATGAATCCCTTTACGTTACATTTGAAACTACATTATCATTTTAATATCATTTGTTAATCTACAATAAAGATTCTCAAAACACAATATTAATTAAATCGAACTTACAGTTTTTTTAGATTTAAATTCGAAATCTGATGATCAGTTTTATCACATACAGTATAAAGATTAAAGCTGTAATCGCTACAGGCCCTGCAGGACCTTGGTTGCGTGGGAAGTTTAGGCTCCCAGCAATTCTGGACAACGGGACTTTTTGAGATCGGATGTTCAGTCCTACGTCTCTTTAACGCCCGAGTAAGAAACCCAGCGCCCACTTGACAAGGGCTGGGTGAACCCTAGATCCGTTTGACGGAGAAACAACCGTGGTAAAATCCACGACCATGGCGGGCTATTGAACCGGGGTTCCTGCAGTCTACAATCCAAGTGTAAACCACTCGACTACCTGACCAACTTTATCAGTTACATAGTCAATTACAATTCTGAGTATGTCAAGTATCGTATTCCATTCGAACCCCTGTTTGTCCCATTGTTTGCGGATCACGTTAAAAGGTTGGGCAGATTTTCATCAAATTTGGATTTTCATAATTTTCAAAAATAGGTGGTGGTATTTGTATTAAGTGGGTAACATCTATTTTGATCCCTTCCCATCCTTCCAAACTGATCCCGAAATCCCTGCTTGAAAGGATTTGATAATGATGCTATTTATGGTTCAATTTAAAATGTGGAACCATTTATCATCCGCTCCCTTGTGATAAACTCAGTATATCTAGTGATAAACTAAATATAACACTGTAATCACACTAACTTAAAACGGTCTTGTCTTCAAGACTGAGACTTTATTGATTGCTGTACTAATCCAAATGAACCATCTGCTGATTTTTGGCTGAAATTGGTTTCGCAAAACCACCGTAGAGTGAAGTCACAGCCTCACTTGTAGATCTGACCGCGTGCATAAAACGTGCTTTCAGTTTTAAAGCGGCCAATCAAGGTCAAACTTAAGCACAACAAAAATCAACTGAAGATTCAAGTTTTTGGCCAATTTCTGGCATTCTGTTTTATTACTAGCGATGGTTTCCATTGCCAATTATCTATTTGCAATATCTTCAATGTGGGCCCGGTAGCCGAGTGGGTAAGGGCGCTTGGCTGCGGGTTGGAGGTGGCGGGTTCGGTTCCCGGCCTCGGCGGAGGACGGGAATTTTTCCACGCTTCTTTCTCCTCCAAACGGGCCATAGGGTCTACCCAGCCCTCTATAGAATGGGTACCGGGTTTTTTTCCCGGGAGTTAAAGGCGGGCGAGCTACGGGCCGACCCCCCCCCCGTCCTCAACTTTGTCCCGTAGGTTCTGAACACTGGAGCCTACCCTCCAGTTGCATTGCGCGGTCCTCTGGGCCTGATCGCAACTTTAACTTTAACATTAAGTTAAGATATTAAATCTTCAATAAAAAAAAAGGAAATTTTGGTGTCTGTACTAAGTGTTCGTACTTTGAATGGTTTCATAGTTTATATCAACATCCGGGATCATGAGGAAGGATGTTATTATTATTCGTATTTGCACAAGAATATATTTGTGTTTACCAATTTAGAAATCTAAAATTAATTAAATCGAAATATCATCTAGACATTAAATATTTAATTTGAAATGCAGTGAAATCAATCGTGTTATATCAATCACGATAATGATACCTATTGAAATATTAAAGCAAAAATCAGAAATAATCAACTAAATCGGCACAAATATAAAAAATTATTATTAATTACAATAAAATGACGTTTCGAAACTCGACAATTAACGTTTCTTTATCAAATACCAAAAAAAAAAAAACCACAACGGAAAATCCCTCCTTACTTGAAAAAGATAATGCATCCTCTCTTTGCGAGAGTCGTCAGTCAAATTTGTGCCGATTTAGTTGATTATTTCTTATATTATTAACGGCAGGTTAAATTGTTTCAAAAAGCAAAAATGAGTTTAGAAGCCACAACAACAAAGGTCGATTATTTCAGAAGGTGGTCTTCTAAATCGAAAATTAAAATTAATTTCTAAAGCAGTCGGAAATGAATGAGGCATAGCTGATTTGCACGTCATTGGCTTATTACATCGTTGGAGTATTAATTGATTGTATGTTGAAGAATGCTTTCCAATAACAAAAACAGTTCATGAAAGGAAATTTAACGTGCCCGATGATTCAAAGAATTGAGTAAACGAAGGCACAACATTACAAGAAAGGATTCGAACCCTGAGTTGTCACCGGGAAGAGACTGGGGCGGACCATTGAGTACTTGTTAGGACTCATCAGCCAGCCAAACTCCACCGATGACAGACTCAGAAGGTGCGCGAGGTTAGCTTTCCCGGGTTTAGATGTGAGAATATATTTATATTCAAAGTGTAGCAAAGTTACTACCCATTGCGATGCATATCAACAATGGGTAGTGACTTTTGCGCTATCGCTAGTGAGGGCTGGGCATCAGAGAACGATGCAAATCAATATAATTGAGCTCACATTTGAAATGGGGAGCATCTTAGCAAATTTTAAAGAATTAGCTAAGCCATTTCAACGAGGGTTTGGGGGGATTATTTTTGAGGGATGGGAGGATGGAGATCAAAATAAATGTATTTGTTTTTTAAGCTAGAATATAAAGAAAATCCTTCCAGCCTTGTTGAAGTAATGCGCACACAAAACACAAGTAAGAAAAACATTCAAGAGGAATTATAGGATTTCGTATGCCCAGACAATAAAGCTGGATTTTATAAAAACTTGGATTTTATAAGATTCAATTCAAAACCAATATTGGAAGATGTAGTAAGTTACCGCCCTCATTTCTGGATTGGCCCAAAGATCTACGGGGATGCAAGGCAGTGCTCCAGGCTACTACTTCATTGCTTTACATGCTGTGTGTTGGAAGATCCTCAGAATTGAGAAAGGACTGCATTACGGCTGTCCAAAACTGCTCTAGGCTTTTTTTTAATGTATAAAACTTTTTAAACATTAGCTTTGTGTGTTTTTAAATTGTAAAACCCATATTGTTTGTTTGTTTGTTTTTTTGCATATGTTTTTGTTATTGTTATTTTTGCAGTTATATTCTAAGTCAATTTATCATTGCTCCATCAGAGACATCTTATATTCTTTACTATTCTTATAACTGCAATTGAAGTTTATTACAATTTGAAACTCGTTATTAAGGCTTATTGGAAATACATACATACATACAATATATATATACAGGGTGTATCAAATTCTCTGTACAAATTTTAATGGGAGTAGAAAGCACCAAGACAGATGTTTTCGTCTAAGAATGCAGGTCCCTTATATATTGGTATTTATAGCAATACAATTCTCTTGGGATTAGCTGTAGCTTCTACAGGCTTAGAACGATTTTTAGTGGCTGACTGAGAAAATGATCTCAGAACTCAAAGTCATGTGTCCGTCATTTGTTTGTGTGGCAGGGAAGTCGACCACAAATGAACGGTGTAACCTTTGACCTTACTTCCTTACGGTCGATCCATGTCGATGAAAAATAAAATGTAGGCATCCTCAATATTATATCTAGCATTCAACACCGTGACGCCGTGACTCCCTCGCGTGGGCACCCCTGCTTATTGTTACTCAACTGTAGAACCATAATTGAAAGCAAACAGTTGCTGGTTTCCTAGACGACCATTCATTTATATAGGAATGCGTAGGAGTGTGTTGTTGAAGCTAATGACTCATCAACTGATAAAATCTCCATTTTTACTGCTATCTCAAATTCGGAAAGTAATTTGGTCGATGTTCGACTTATTTATGATGTTCAGGGCTCTCTAACTACTGTCCGTTTTCGTTTACGAGAGCCTTAACGCTTTTGCGCATGCGTCAGGTCTCCTTTGATTTCTTATTTTTTTTTTTTTTTTTTATGTTTCTACTTCTTGAATTGTAAAGAACTTGCTGACGTTCTTTTTAATTGTTATGATACGCTTCTTTGGTTTATTTTTAAATCCTAAATTAAATGAGAAAAACAATTTTAAGGGTATATCGCGACTACACAACATCGGGGAAAACATCCAGCGCTGCGGTCGACGATAGCGGATAGCGTTGCATGACATGAGTGTAACATATCGCCGACATGCGACGTTACAGCAGATAACAGAATAATTCAATGCTAAGGCCACATGTGACATCATGGTTGAACAATAACATTTCTTCTACGGGGGAAAAGGAATCGACGGTGACTCACATTGCTGACCCGACAGTACAGAGCTCCGTGCCTCGCATGGATTCGTGAACACCGGCACTGGGCACAAGACCACTGGAACCGTGTACCCCGACTGTTGGCCCATCATTGGCAATTGTGCCAATCTTAAGACCAACAGTCTGTGTTATATGGGTTATAATCCATTCATCTTATAATCTTTCATGAGAAATAGCTTTTGATGAAATATGTTTTACTTTTGTCAATCAATATAAGAATAAAATTTTGAGAATAAACAAAATCATGTAGTTTACATGATTTAAATTAAACAAAAGAAAGAAAAGAGAATATTTATTGGTAATAAAGCAGCCATGATTGGTAAAAATTAAGGAAGCAAATCCTCCCTTCTCAAAGTGAAACATTGTGTGATTGGACATTATCCTCAAGTTTATTGTCACATGAATGAGAACAGCAGAGCCATCGCTGGATGCATCGGCGACCGTGGAAAGTTTAAAAATAAATTTTGTATGACTTTGCCAGTTGCGCCCCAAGGATTAAAAAAAAAGTACTTAAACTCCCTAAACAATATAAGTATTTATTTTTAAAAATACATTAATAATCTTATAATATTATAATCAGAAAATCTATGTGGTATTTATTATGATAAAAAGAGCTTGAGGACCACAACATGCTCTCTTGGAAAGCCCGCATGCGATTGGGGCGACTCTAAGAGAAAAGGATGCCGAGATATTGTTACAAAATTCTATCAGATGTTTTCGAAAGAGGTAACATTAAAAAGCTTATGACTTGAAGGTATATATCAACGAGGAGGCGCCGAAGGTAAGGCTCCAGCGTTTCAATGACCTGGGACTTGTAAGGTGAGGTCGGGTGGTCAGTCCAACGCTCGCCCATCTGTACCTTCGGGAAAGAAACCCGATACTTATTCTACAAAGGATTGGGTGGACCCTAGGATACATCTTGAGAAAAATCTCCGCCTGGAACGGGAACTGACCCTGGATCCACCATTTCGTAGCCTTACGACTTGGCCACCAGGCTCACTAAAATAGCCAAAAAATACGATTCCAATCGGAGGTAAATTCCTGTCTTACAGAAAGCGGTCGAAAATGAAACAAGTACCAGGTCGTTGTGGTTTCAATACAAAACCTGTATTTACCTTTTTTTTTTTTTTTTTAGAAGTACATATTTTAAAACATCGTTTCTGTAGCGCTTTCCTAACCACGGTTCTACAGCCTTTTGTCCATTACGTAAAATATAATATTACTAATCAATGTTAACTAATAAATAATCCACCATCAACTTGTAATTTTGAATTGACCACTTAAATGATGAGAAAGAAAAAGAAATTACAATGAAAAAAATCAACCTGAAAAGATTCTAATATAGAATGTGGCGTTAAAATAATAAATAAAACTAAGAAAATAATTCCTATCTGTTCTCTTGCCAATACTTTATTTGGATTCCATCTTAAAGATTGTCATTATTTCCATTTACAATTAGTATGAATACACTAACTACGATATGAAGTACGGTACGTGGTGTTTTAAAGAAATTAAAGTAATTGTTTTAAGATGTATTTACTTTATTTTGTTGCATAAATTTGTCCTTGGTTTATAATTGGGTTAGATTTAATACGAAACCGAAGTCGAAGTGGGAAGTTTTTTTCTTCCACCCGGTCTTTATCGTAGTTTATTCTTACAGAGATTTCTTTACTTAATGCTGACCGGCCCTAAATATCACCGGCCCACCTAGTGATTTTTAAGTTCAGTCCATTTCTGTATGAAAAACTCAGTATTGTAGGAGTCTTTTAGTTTTGATCGTTTCGAGAGCTTGCATAGAAAGAAAATTTCTAATCACTTCTGGAATCATTGCATACACTTATGTATTTAGGAACAAAACAGATAATGTGTCGGAATAATGGTGAAAGACACGTCGCAAAATCCATAACGAACGAAAAATACACGCCTTAATTATGGCACTAACAAGAAAGACGTCACGATAGTAGTCTTACGATATTATCAATATGGTAGCTTTTGTATAAGAGGATGTTTTAAACAAGTAATTATTTCACAATAATTATTGTATTGTACTGACTCTAATGTGACATTTCCTTGTCAGCGCCCTGACCTGTGTTTTAGTTGGTCTTGCTTAAAAAAAGAAAACACAAATGAATGGATAAACCAATGGTTAATCAACAGTACTCCAATGTTTAGGAAACAGAATTTTTCAAGGCATCATCCGTTCCAGCAACGTACACATATAATAATTGTCTGTGGTGAAGCTGCAACAGATGGTATCACATAAGGTACTGCTCGTCCTCAACAATAATTGTTTACAACAGAGGTAAAAGCAGATGTCATCACTACCAACTGTTATAATCTCTTATAATGTTGAATTCATATCACAAAGATTAAAAAAAAATTAAATTTTATATCAATAAAAGTTTTAGTAAAAATCTGTTAATAGGATTCGTGGAAAAAAAAAAGGACAGGGAAGGTTCCAATACAATAGTTCGTTCGATTGTGTTCAAGATGTCTTAGAAACTATCTTAGGAAATTGAATCTTTAACTTTGAGGTTATAAAAGGCAATACTGAGTAGATTTAGCTGTAGGTTGGATCTTAAAGCTTAAAACAGAAACTAAAACTACAATAAAGCTCCCTTATCTACGTTGAAAAGCTACTCCAAAGCAGAACTTTCATCAATAGATGGATTATTATTAACTCTTTTGGAGCTCTATTAATTTTGGTGCAACCTGGACATATATGTTAAGAGATTAGGATCGAAAACTTAATTTGAGTTGCTGTCAATGCATCATTATTACAATAAATTGATCTCTGATTATCTTGTGGTGTCCAAAATGCAATTATATGTTTAGGCTATTCAGAGTGGTGTGCACCAAGCTTTTGTTAACTTTGATGGTTGTCAAGTCTACCACCAACTGGCATTTTCCGTGCACCAACGTTCGTTAGAGGTTTAACAGCTGTTAAAATTTGACAACTCATCAGCGATTTAACGACTGTTAAACCCCTAACGAACGTTGGTGCACGGAAAATGCCAGTTGATGGTAGATTTGACAACCATCAAAGTTAACAAAAGCTTCATGCACACCACCCTCACAGTGGCTGCTCCCAATTCATTACGTTACAAATTGAACCCATAGGTAAGGAGGACACTTACTAACAAAAGAAAAGGTTTTTATATTATTCAAGGCAGTGCAAAAAAAATGGTTTCTTGTTTTTTATTAGCAATTTCATGAATAATGAATGAATTACTGGAGGGAATTTAAAATGAAACATTAGAATATAAAAGCGGTTAATACCTTCTAATTTAATGCGTGTTTGTTTGACAAAGGACAGGTTAATGTGAAAACTCAGATCAAAGCGATCACCTTAAAAATATACATCATACAGGAATTCTATCTTAAATAGATTTTAAAACTCACGAACTTATCAGATATTTAGAATAATACCAAGGGAAAGAGTGTAATGAGCTCTATAGACTTTCTGAATACATAAATCTAGACAAATGACTAGCGATGATCAAAGAATGGCTCGTTCATTTAAATAAATCATCAATTTTTAATTCTGTTTGAAATTCC
>JAFIDM010000004.1:3000959-3014066 GCA_023159025.1 Thereuonema tuberculata
GCGCCCAGGGCGATCGCCCCGGCCGCCCTGCCCACCCGACGGCCCTGCGTTGGAGTATTAATTGATTGTATGTTGAAGAATGCTTTCCAATAACAAAAACAGTTCTTGAAAGGAAATTTAACGTGCCCGATGATTCAAAGAATTGAGTAAACGAAGGCACAACGCTACAAGAAAGGATTCGCACCCTGAGTTGTCACCGGGAAGAGACTGGGGCGGACCGTTTCGTCCTTGTTAGGACTCCTCAGCCAGCTAAACTCTACCGATGACTGACTCAGAAGGTGCGCGAGGTTAGCCTTCCCGGGTTTAGATGATTATTCAACTTGGATGTGAGAATATATTTATATTCAAAGTGTCGCAAAGTTACTACCCATTGCGATGCATATCAACAATGGGTGATGACTTTTGCGCTATCGCTAGTGAGGGCTGGGCATCAGAGAACGATGCAAATCAATATAATTGAGCTCATATTTGAAATGGGAGCGTCTTAGCAAATTTTAAAAAATTAGCTAAGCCATTTCAACGAGGGTTTTGGGGGATTATTTTTGAGGATGGAGATTAAAATAAATGTATCTGTGTTTTAAGCTAGAATATAAAGAAAATCCTTCCAGCCTTGTTGAAGTAATGCGCACACAAGACACAAGTAAGAAAAACATTCAAGAGGAATTATAGGATTTCGTATGCCCAGACAATAAAGCTGGACAGAAATTTGGATTTTATAAGATTCAATTCAAAACCCTTATTGGAAGATATAGTAAGTTACCGCCCTCATTTCTGGATTGGCCCGAAGATCTACGGGGATGCAAGGCAGTGCTCCAGGCTACTACTTCATTGCTTTAAATGCTGTATGTTGGAAGATCCTCAGCATTCAGAAAGGACTACATTTTACGGCTGTCCGACACTGGTCTGCGCTTTTTTTTTTAATATATAAAACTTTTTAAAATTTAGCTTTATGTGTAATCCGTTTTTAAATTGTAAAACCCATATTGTTTGGTTTTTTTTTTTTGCATATATTTTTGTTATTGTTATTTTTGCAATGATATTCCAAGTCAATTTATCATTGCTTCATCAGATACATCTTATATTCTTTACTATTTTTGTAATTGCAATTGAAGTTTATTACAATTTGAAACTCGTTATTAAGGCTTATTGGAGGCTTATGTTTATGTTTATGTTTAGGTAGTGAATGTGGGTGAACGCGTTATTGGAGGGTTAGAACTACACGCTTAGAACACCCACACAATTTTTAGTGGCTGACTGAGAAAATGATCTCAGATACCAAAGTCACGCGCCCGTCATTTGTTTGAGTGCGTGTATGGCAGGGAAGTCGACCAAAAATGAACGGTGTAGCCTTTGACCTTATCTCCTTAAAATGTAGGCATTCTCAATATTATATCTAGCATTCAACACCTTATTTGTATTTCTGTGTCTTAAGTAGCCCGCACACGAGGGAGCTTTTGGCCGAGTTGCATGTGCAACTTGATGCCTAGAGCGGTTTTTTGAGCTGCATGGGCCAAGTTGCATGGAAGTTGCATGGAAAAAAAGCTTCACAGAACGGCGGTGCACCACGGAAAGTTGCATGGAATTACCCAATCACAGTGCAGCATTTTTATACGTCAGGCGTGACGTCATGCTCAAGGAAGAAACATGGCGTCGAAACATTTTTCCTTCGCTTCAGATGGGCGAATCGCGAATACAGCAAAAATATCAGATTATTTCGAGTTTCTTTCACACATAAATACAGTTTATATGTAAATGCAGTAATTTAATGCGGCAGAATGTATCAGAACGTTTCAAAAACCTAGTTTTTTTGAATATTTCACATCGCAAGCAGAGTTTCGCTCATTCACCATTTCCGGAAACTGCCACATGACGTCATTGTTTCAGTGAGCAATGGATTATTATTGGCTGTTGGTCGTTGTTATTCGTGAATCGCATTATTGCCATCAACTGCGATTACATACCGGCTAATAATATTATAAAAATATTTCTCATATGTTTAAAATAAATCACAAATATTTAGTTTTGGAACGATATCACAGCAGTATCCTTGACGTCATGTCCAGTGATGTCATTCAAATTCGTAGTGTGCTTCGTTTGTTGTCCGCACGGCGGCGCTACCAATGTTGCATCGTTTGCGCACTGATAGTCGCATGCAGCTTTTTCTGTGCACCTCAATTTCCTCGAGTTGCACAGAAAAAGCTCCCTCGTGTGCGGGTAGCTTTATGGTTTCGCAGGAGTAGAAAAACCCAATGTTTTCTTTTATAAATATGGGGTAAATCTGTAATACATTTTGGTTAATATCCCGCAAATAACTTATATTTCCTAATGAAGTAAAACATTGAATGATAGAATAAATTACAGCGCCGCAGCAACTCTGTTTGACACCCGATTTCTTTGTATTGATGTTAGGGACTGGGTGTGACCACGTTTGCCACTCAACAAAAAAAAAACAAAAAAACAATAGTTTTGAAAATTCGGGAGGGGCCAAGTTATAGAACTAACCTGCGACAACCAAAAAAAAACATAAAAAAGAAATAAATTTAGACTGCATTGATCAGCGCTTGGTGCGAATAGTCCAACGAATCGAGAGACCAAAAAAGGGGGGTTACCTTACAAAAGGTCCGGTAGAATAAAATTTGTAGGGAACGCATGTATATTTTTATGAACCAACCCTACGAGTGTTGTGTAAAATCAAAAATCAAGAACAACGGAATATTGCTGGTTTTTGCTATTGTGACGCACTAGTCCATCAAATAGAGACCAAAGAGGGGGGTACCTTACAAAAGGTCCGGTAGTTCTAATTTTTTGATTTGTTGTCTAGGATGGTTAGTAAGTGTTTAAAATGCAAAATGCACAATTCCTTCCCCGCCGCGCCTGCAACTGCCATCATAAAAAAACAAAAAAAATTGGTACTTTCTTTAGATTTTGGTTTATAACTTCGTTTTGGTGCAATGTAGCTACAAAAGAGTTCTACGCAATGTTGCAGAGAATAAAATTTCCTACAATTTAGTTTTTAAATTTTGTTTCTAGGACAGATAGTTACGGAGATATGTTTGTTTTGAAGAAATAAACAAAAACGCACTTTCTGGAAACTTGTCAAACTTCCAACTTTAGGACGCTGTAATTCAGTTATGGCCTATTCTAGGGAAACAAGTATCAGAATAAAATGTATAGGAAATTTAATTATCTACAAAACACATGTAAATTTTTTGACCCTACGGAGGGTGGGGTAAAAAAAAATCAAAAACAACGGAATATTGTGGTTTTTGTTATTATGACGCACAGAGTATCTAAAAAAAATTCACCAATTACCTTCCAGTGTTGGCTTGAAATTGGAGTGTATACCATTCCTACTTGAGTTTCTGACATGAAACTTAAGATGCTAACAGGTTGATAGTTGCCACAGCTAAATGCCTCTCCCCCACGTACGACGCCGTCGTCATTGTCGGTGAAGACATTGACCTACTCGTCGTGCTGACTGGCACAACACCTGCGGTCAGCAATGTCTACCTCAAAAAACCAGCAAGAGGGAAAAAGCCAGACGCAATCTACTCCGCCTCCTATTACAAGTTCAATGCCACAGGCTGTATCTTGCTCCTGCACACAATATCGGGGTGCGACACCACTTCAACCATTTTTGGGTTTGGAAAGAATAAATTCTGCCAACCTTTTAGGAAAGACCCATCACTGCTGGAGCAGGCGGAGAGGTTCGGGGACCTTGCTGCCACTCCCCACGAAATTTCAGCAGCAGAGAAGAAAATCTTGGTATCCCTGTATGGTGGCAGTAACGAACAGTAATTGAGTCACTTCGCCACAGCAAATTCATGACCAGTACCACCAAGCTCAATCTGGCTAAACTACCACTGACGCAGCACATTTCCACTTCCTGAGTTCATACCAGCCGGTCATGGAGTGGATGGGGATTGTCAAAGACCCGATCGAGTGGGGCTGGTGTAGAGGAGCTCGAGGACTGGAACCCATTAGGATGAGTAGCGACGCTGCTCCTCCAAACCTGCTTAAGACCATCTCATGCAGATGCACAACTGGCTGTATGGGGGCGTGGGGCTGTAGAAAGGCGGGCCTCAATTGTTCCGCCCTATGCAAATTCTGTGCTGGCCAAGAATGTGTCAACAGGAATGAGGTCCTCGTCGACGACGAAGACGACGACGATCGAGTAACTTCGCCATTTGACGAAAATGAAGACCCCGACTTCATTAACTCACCCCCTACGAAACGAGCGAAGCGGATGTAAATTTGTTTTCTTTTCAGTTTTACTTAAATTAATATCGATTTTGGTATGATTATTAATGCCTTTTGTTCTTACTTTGTTTATATACATCATCTTTAAAAAATGTATCTGCTGTGTTGGTGGGATATTTTAAATTGAACATCCGCTCTCACCAGTAGGTATTCCAGTGAAACAGTACCTGTCTCATCAGCATTGCGCTGTAACATGTCAGAAACTCAAGTACGGTTGGTATACACTCCAATTTCAAGCCAACACTGGAAGGTAATTGGTGAATTTTTTTTAGATACTCTGTGCGTCACAATAACAAAAACCACAATATTCCGTTGTTTACCCCACTCTCCATAGGGTCAAAACATTTGCATGCGTTTTGTAGGTAATTAAATTCCCTACACATTTTATTCTGATACTTGTTTCCCTAGAATAGGCCATAACTGAATTACAGCGTCCTAAAGTTGGAAGTTTGACAAGTTTCCAGAAAGTGCGTTTTTGTTTATTTCTTCAAAACAAACATATCTCCGTAACTATCAGTCCTAGAAACAAAATTTAAAACTAAATTGTAGGAAATTTTATTCTCTACAACATTGCGTAGAACTTTTTTGTAGCTACAATGCACCAAAACGCAGTTATAAACCAAAATCTAAAGAAAGTATCATTTTTTTTTTTGGCGGCGCGGCAGGCGCGGCGGGGGAGGAATTGTGCATTTTGCATTTTAAACACTTACTAACCATCCCACACAACATATCAAAAAATTAGAACTACCGGACCTTTTGTAAGGTAAAACATCTCTATTAGTTGGACTATAAGGCATCATTCACACTATCGTTGCTGTGGCGATGATAAAATTGTGTTATCTTTTGTGAAGTAATTTAATGAAAATAACTTTAACGGAATTTGGAGGAGTTTTCTTTCATATTGTCAGTTACTTATTGTTTCTCAACTGTAGAACCCAATTGAAAGCAAACAATAGCTGGTTTCCTAGACGATCATTCATTTATGTATGAATGCGTAGGAGTGTGGTGTTGAAGCTAATGACTCATCAACTATATCTACTGAAAACTATATCTCCATTTTTATTGCTATCTCAAATTCGGAAAATAATTTGGTCAATGTTCGTCTTATTTATAATGTTCAGGGCTCTCTAAGTATCTACTTAAACCATACATTTCTTCTTTTTTTTTTCCACTGTTACAAATTTTTATGTTTCTGCTTCTTGAATTATAAAGAACTTGCTGACGTTCTTTTTAATTGTTATGAAACGCTTCATTGGGTTTTTTTTTTTTTAATCCTAAATTAAATGAGAAAAACAATTTCAAGGGTATTAATGCGACTACACAACATCGGGGAAAACATCCAGCGCTGCGGTCGACGATAGCGGATAGCGTTGTTTGACATGAGTGTAACATATCGCCGACATGCGACGTTATAGCAGATAACAGAATAATTCAATGTTAAGGCCACATGTGACATCATGGTTGGACAATAACATTTCTTCTACGGGGGAAAAGGAATCGACGGTGACTCACATTGCTGACCCGACAGTACAGAGCTCCGTGCCTCGCCTGGATTCGTGAACACCGGCACTGGGCACAAGACCACTGGAACCGTGTACCCCGACTATTGGCCCATCATTGGCAATTGTGCCAACCTTGGGTCAACAGTCCATTCATCTTATAATCTTTCATGAGAAATAGCTTTTGATGAAATCCTAATTCAAAAAATATTAATAAATTTCAATGTTTTAATTTGTCAACCAATATAAGAATAAAATTTTGAGAATAAACAAAATCATGTACTTTACATGATTTAAATTAAACAAAAGAAAGAAAGAAAAGGGAATAGTTGGTGGTAATAAAGCAGCCATGATTAAGAAAGCATGTCCTCCCTTCTCAAAGTGAAACATTGTGGGATTGGACATTATCCTCAAGTTTATTGTCACACGAAGGAGCCATCGCTGGGTGCATCGGCGACCGTGGAAAGTTTAAAAATAAGTTTTGTATGACTTTGCCAGTTGCGCCCCAAGGATTAAAAAAAAAAAGTACTTAAACTCCCTAAACAATATGAATTGTTGTAGATTTTCGTTGTAAGATAAGCTAGAGATAAAGTTCATGTGTTCCTTTTTCTAAAACAGTTTTAACTTTTGCCTAGATTCAGTTATTTTTTCCTTGACACTAATATTCTCAAGAGCACTCTCCGAGGGATCTAGTCAGTAAGATTCTTTAATGGTGCCGAAACCCGGGAGGAAAGGGCTGCCGTCGTATTGCGTTCGATGGTTCGTCGTTAAGCCTTTTTCTTTGCGTTCGTGTGTTCCGTCGTATTGTGGATTGATACAAACGTAAGTTGTTCATTCTTTCTGCGTAATTACCGGTAGTGAGAGGGAGAAAAAGAAGGCTGCCGACGTATTGCGTTCGAAGGTTAAGCTTTTTTTTGCGTTCATGTGTGTTTCATTGGAAATTTCTGTGTAATTACCGGTAGTGAGAGGGAGAAAAAGGCTGCAGTCGTATTGCGTTCGATGGTTCGTCGTTAAGCCTTTTTCTTTGCGTTCGTGTGTTCCGTCGCATCGTGGACTGATACAAACGTAAGTTGTTTATTCTTTCTGTGTAATTACCGGCAGTGCTGACGAGGAATGGCGTCGAAGGCTATTTTGAAGCGGGATTCTGTGAGAACAATGTTAACGAGAATGGAAGGCGAATTGAAGACGGTGTGGGAGACGAAAAACGTCGAACTGGCCAAAGATTTGATAGAAAAGTTAAAAGAGAAAAGGATTATGTTAGATGATTTGAATAAAGAAGTTGATGTAGACTTGGAACTGAATTTTGAGAAAATTGACGAAGAAATGAAAGGAATCATGAAGTATAATGATTACATTGCTGTGTGGTTAGAAAGGTTACGCCGTATTCTGTCAAATTGTTGTACTGGAAGTCCATCTCCGAGCCAGCTTGGGTCTAGGTTTCTAGCGGTACGCCAAGGAATGGAGAATTATCAATGCGACTTCCTAAATTCGATCTGCCAAGGTTTAATGGAGATATTTCAACGTGGACCAGTTTCTGGAACGCGTTTTCGTCAGCAATTCATGAAAAGGCTGACTTGTGTGACACTGACAAATTTAACTACCTTCGTAGTGTATTAACTGATAAGGCATTGAAATGTATCGAAGGGCTTCCAATAACTGAGGAGAACTATGCGACAGCAGTGGATCGACTGAAGCAACGGTTTGGACGTACAGAGCGTATTATTGACGGAAGACCATCATTGAACGATTGCCTCCACTCCGGGCCTCACTTAAAGCCGGATGTGATGGACTTGCTTTTACGATTTCGACAACATCCTGTGGCATTAACGTCAGACGTGGAAAAGGCTTTTCTCCAAGTAGAGATAGATCCGAATGATCGAGATGCAGTTCGATTTTTGTGGTTGCCAAAGGACTGGAAGTTTGGGGATCCCGTGGTTCCTACAACATATCGAATGAAAAGAGTTTTGTTTGGATTAAATTGTGGACCGTTTCTGCTGGCAGTGGTAGTGCGTCTTCATTTGCGTCGAGTGGAATCGGTGGAACCTGAATTCGTCAAGTCAATTATTCAAAACATGTATGTAGATGATTTAGTGCGATCCGTTCCTTCCAGTTTTGAAGGTTGGCGTATTTTCTTTGAGGGTAAACTCCTGTTAAGAGAAACAGGATTTAATCTGCGAAAATGGGCCACAAATGATGAGAGATTGCGTAAAGCTATCGTCGATGAATGCGGTAAGAAGGAATACAGTGAGAGATCCCAGGAGGAATTTATCAAAGTTTTAGGGATGAAGTGGCATCAGTATGAAGATACTCTTCACTTCGATGTTACGGGACTGAGGGACTTTCTAAGCGAGAAACAACCCACGAAACGAATTGTTCTTAGTGCGATGGCAAGAATTTTTGATCCTCTGGGCATTGTTGCACCGTTTACTGTAAGATTGAAGGTCTTGTTCCAAAAACTGTGGAAAATTAACTATGAGTGGGATGAAGAATTGAAACCTCCATTAAATTTATTTATTTAAAACATTTAAATATTTATTTAAAAAAATTCATTAATAATCTTATAATATTATAATCAGAAGATTTATGTGGTATTTATTACGATGAAAAGAGCTTGAGGACCACAATATGCTCTCCTGGAAAGCCCGAATACGATTGGGGCGACTCTAAGAGAAAAGGATGCCGAGATATTGTTATAAAATTCCATTAGATGTTTTCGAAAGAAGTTTCTTTCGAAAGTCTCTCTGTCAGCATTAAAGCTACTTCATAAAACAAAAACCTTAACTTCGACTGAAATTTTGAACTCAAAAACACATTCACGAAATGGATGGTGTTACGCATCATTTGACCAAGCGCCAAAGTCGATTTTTTGAGATTACTAGCAACCCGGGAAAAGTGGATTCTCTCAACTTGCGACTGCTTTCTCACAACTACCCGATAAAAGTGGATTCTGCCAATCCACGACTGCTTTTAGAACCAGCATGTGCGTCTATGATATATTTTTATTTTTTATAGAGATTAGAATGTAATACCCGTTAGTACCCGAATGTAGTATGGTCTAATGCAGTGGTTCCCAATCTTTTTCAGCTGGCGACCCACCTTTCCTTATCGGAATACCTTCACATATATAGGAATAGAAGAATATAGAATAAAACCATATTTGTATCGTATCCCTTCCTAATATATGATCGATTTTCGATTTTTCTGATCTTTTCTGATGGTTTATTCGATGGTTTCTGATAGTTTTAGGATCAAGTCGCGACCCACCGGTTGGGAACCGCTGGTCTAATGGATAAGACGTCTAACTTCAGATCAGAAGGTTGTAGGTTCGATTCCCGTAGCGAACTTATAGAAATTATTTCTATTTTCACAAATCACAACAATTGCGCCAGACAGACAGACAGAGAAATAAAAGATTTTAATAATGTAGATTGCTCCATCTACAAGCGAAAGGTGTAAACTCTTTATAAAAAATGTTTCCGCTTGTTATCTCAACATAATTCTGTGGGAACTTAATTTTGAATGAACGCCAATCGAGTAATCGTAAGAATAAGATTGGCATCATGTGACTAACGACCTTTGTCACATGGTTATTTGACTAGAAATTCATACGTCATCATGTGCGGTAAATTTCATTTTGATGTATAACATTATTCATTCCATTAAAAAAATGTGACTTAATACATCAGCTTTTGGGTTTATGCGAATATCTCAAAATCGAATTTTGGCGCTTGGTCAGATGATGAATAACACCATCCAAATGTAAGTAAATATGATGGTTACAGAACGAACAATATTCCTGCAACAAAACATTAAAAAAATATGTCTAAAATAAGGTTTTAATGTTGCTATTGTTTTTTAACGACCCCGTACACGGTAATGGAAAAGGGAAGTTGTTAAGAAGGCTACCATCGTTTGCCCGTCGTTAGTCCAAACTACAAGTAGGACAGACATGAGTGATAATTTATTAAAAAGCTTATGACTTGAAGGTATATATCAACGAGGAGGCGGCGAAGGTAAGACTCCAGCGTTTCAATGACCTGGGACTTGTAAGGTGAGGTCGGGTGGTCAGCCCAACGCTCGCCCACCTGTGCTTTCAGGAAAGAAACCTGATACTCATTCTACAAAGAATTAGGTGGACCCTAAGATACATCTTGAGATAAATCTCCACCCGGAACGGGAACTGACCCTGGATCCACCATTTCGTAGCCTTACGACTTGGCCACCAGGCTCCCTAGAATAGACAAAAAATATGATTCCAATCTGAGGTAACTTCCTGTCTTACAGAAAGTGGTCGAAAATGAAACATGTACCAGGTCGTTGTGGTTTCAATATAAAACCTATATTTACCTTCTTTTTTTTAAGAAGTACATATTTTAAAACATCGTTTCTGTAGCGCTTTCCTAACCCCTGTTCTGCAGCCTTTTGTCCGTTACGTAAAATAATATTACTATATATAAAAATGAGTGCATTGTATTAATTATTATTATTGCTTAATTATGTTAGGTCATGTTCTTGACAATGTATTGATACCTAATTGTTACTCATTGTAAAATATTCAAAAAGGCTTGAAAAAACAGAATGATAAATTCTGTGAAATATCGTCTGTAAATTAAAAAAGATGATTTATGATGAAGAGAAAGGAGTTTTGTATTGACTTAATATGAAAAATAATATTACTATGTTAACTAATAAATAATCCACCGTCAACTTGTAATTTTGAATTGACCCCTTAAATGACGAGAAAGAAAAAAAAATTACAATGAAAAAACATAAAAAAAAAAAAATCAACCTGAAAAGATTCTAATGTAGAATGTGTCTTTAAAACAATGTTAACTAAGAAAATAATGCCTATCTGCTCTCTTGCCAATGCTTTATTTGGATTCCATCGTATAGATTGTCATTATTTCCATTTACAATTAGTATGAATACACTAACTACGATATGAAGTACGGTACATGGTGTTTTAAAGAAATTAAAGAAATTGTTTTAAGACGTATTTACTTTATTTTCTTGCATTAAGTTGTCCTTGGTTTATAATTGGGTTAAGATTAATATGAAACCGAAGTCGAAGTGGGAAGTTTTTTTCTTCCACGAGGTCTTTATCGTATTTATTCTTACAGAGATTTCTTTACTTAATGCTGACCGGCCCTAAATATCACCGGCCCACCTAGTGACTTTTAAGTTCAGTCTATGAAAAACTTAGTATTATAGGTGTCTTTTAGTTTTGATCGTTTCGAGCGCTTGCATAGAAAGAAAATTTCTAATCACTTCTGGAATCATTGCATACACTTATGTATTTAGGAACAAAAAAGATAAGATGTCGGAATAATGGTGAAAGACACGTCATAGCCACAGAATCCATAACGAACAAAAAATACCACGCCTTAATTATGGCGCTAACAAGAAAGACGTCACGATAGTAGTCTTACGATATTATCAATATGGTAGCTTTTGTGCAAGAGGAGGTTTTAAACAAGTAATTATTTCACAATAATTATTGTATTGTACTGACTCTAATGTGACATTTCCTTGTCAGCGCCCTGACCTGTGTTTTAGTTGGTCTTGCTTAAAAAAAGAAAGCACAAATGAATGGATAAACCAATGGTTAATCAACAATACTCCAATGTTTAGGAAACAGAATTTTTCAAGGCATCATCCGTTCAAGCAACGTCATCATCATCATCATGATGTGCGATCTTCGTATATACGAAGTTACGCGGTCTACGGAACCTAGTGACCCCCGAAGGGCGAACCCCTAGGAGAAGCCGTAGATGATCTAGGGAACAGGTACTGGGGGTGGTTTCCCGTTGCCTTCCCCCAGGACGCCATTAAGGAATGACGTCCGACCAGAGAGAAAGTGAAGAAGAGGCTGGACAACACAGGAAAGGAAATTGAAACAGCTATGCCCTTGCCGGGATTCGAACCCAGGAACTAGCGCACTGGACGCCACGGCTGGCCGCCGCCGAGACCGCACGACCACGCCAGCACGGCTCAAGCAACATACACATATAATAATTGTCTGTGGTGAAGCTGCAACAGATGGTATCACATAAGGTATTGGTGATCCTCAACAATAATTGTTTACAACAGAGGTAAAAGCAGATGTCATCACTACCAATTATTATAATCTCTTATAATGTTGAATTCATATCACAAAGATTAAAAAAAAATTAAATTTTATATCAATAAAAGTTTTAATAAAAATCTGTTAGCAGGATTCGTGGAAAAAAAAAGGAGAGGGAGGGGTTCCAATACAATAGTTCGTTCGATTGTGTTCAAGATGTCTTAGAAACTATCCTAGGAAATTGAATCTTTAACTTTGAGGTTATCAAAGGCAATACTGAGTGGATTTAGCTGTAGGTTGGATCTTAAAGCTTAAAACAGAAACTAAAACTACAATAAACTCCGTTATCTACGTTGAAAAGCTACTCCAAAGCAGAACTTTCATCAATAGATGGATTATTATTAACTCTTTTGGAGCTCTATTAATTTTGGTGCAAACTGGACATATATGTTAAGAGATTAGGATCGAAAACTTAATTTGAGTTGCTGTCAATGCATCATTATTACAATAAATTGATCTCTGATTATCTTGTGGTGTCCAAAATGCAATTATATGTTTAGGCTATTCAGAGTGGTGTGCACCAAGCTTTTGTTAACTTTGATGGTTATCAAGTCTACCATCAACTGGCATTTTCCGTGCACCAACGTTCGTTAGAGGTTTAACAACTGTTAAAATTTGACAACTCATCAGCGATTTAACGACTGTTAAACCCCTAACGAACGTTGGTGCACGGAAAATGCCAGTTGATGGTAGATTTGACAACCATCAAAGTTAACGAAAGCTTCATGCACACCACCCTCACAGTGTCTGCTCCCAATTCATTACGTTACAAATTGAACCCATAGGTAAGGAGGCAACTTACTAACAAAAGAAAAGGTTTTTATATTATTCAAGGCAGTGCAAAAAAAATGGTTTCTTGTTTTTTTTTTAGCAATTTCATGAATAATGAATGAATTACTGGAGGGAATTTAAAATGAAACATTAGAATATAAAAGCGGTTAATACCTTCTAATTTAATGCATGTTTGTTTGACAAAGGACAGGTTAATGTGAAAACTCAGATCAAAGCGATCACCTTACAAATATACATCATACAGGAATTCTATCTTAAATAGATCTTGAAACTCACGAACTTATCAGATATTTAGAATAATATCAAGGGAAAGAGTGTAATGAGCTCTATAGACTTTCTGAATAGACAAATCTAGACAAATGACTAGCAATGACCAAAAAATGGTTCGTTCATTTAAATAAATCATCAATTTTTAATTCTGTTTGAAATTCC
>JAFIDM010000004.1:3050795-3061259 GCA_023159025.1 Thereuonema tuberculata
TCGTTCATTTAAATAAATCATCAATTTTTAATTCTGTTTGAAATTCCACAATTTAAAGTAGGATCTTATTTAAAGATACTGTTTTAGACTGAACCGGCAAATGAGGAGGTTCATTTTTATTTGGTAAACCTATTTAGACTTTCAATCTAGAGACGTGAAATTGTCTCGCCGAAATATCAATTTAAAAAAGACTAATAAAATGTCAGGGTGAAACCGGAGATTACGGTCCATCTATCCTCCTTTCCGTGGGTTGGCACAACAGATCTTTCAGGTCGTAGTGCTTGGCTTTCCTGCCACCCACATTCACCCCCAGTAATAATAATAAAGGCTGTTTTGGACTACTTTCCAAGTTTTGAGAAGATGGCCGCCTTGGCACTACTTTAAGTTATGAGTTTCAGTTTTTCAATTAACTAGTGAAAACTAGAATGAGGTTCGTAGGTAAGCTTATTTAAAAATGATTTTGCACGATCTTTTACTAACCTGGCTAACTGCGATCTTGAGATAAAAGTATGCACCATCATGTATCCCTGCGCGGATTCGGCTGTATCCTTCTCGACGATGATACCGTATTCTGCGGATTAGCCTATTTTAGATTTACCAGCATTTATTAATAAAAATGAAGTTCACTTTTTGGGTTTCAAAAAGAAACTGTACATCTAGGTCCTATTACGACGTGACTGAACTTTCCTATGATCGCAAAATTGATAACCGATCATGGAAGCGTGAAATGCAAATATTCAACTTTATTACGCATATCTATGATTAATTGGATTTAACTTCAGTCAACACGAATAATTATTCTTCTACTTAATTCCTTTTAAGTTATTCAGTTTTTTCCAAAGTCATTATTATATGTTTTGAGCAAACTGAGATCTATTAAAAAAGAATTAAAATAAGGTTTTCCAGCGTTTTTCATTTTCGGTCACATTTACCTGAAAACTTCGAATAAAACCTTTAACCGCTCCGCAGCAATAATTATCTTGACCGTCTCTTATGAATTTGCCGTGCATCAGTCTACGGCAGCGGTTCACAATCTTATTTTGCAGCGCGAACCTCCTTCGTAATCAATCATTTAAAATAATAATAAAACCTAAACAAAATACTGTATTTTACGATGCCACCTAAATTTCGGTTGGATCTCCTGGAAGCGACTACTTCAGTTGAGTCTGGTTGGCTTAACTTGAAATATTATTTTGCGCAAATAGCAATAGGACGTACACGGGCGCCATGTGGTTATCACTAATTGCTACCAGTTCGTCTCGTCGTAAACATAACTACAGGTAAAAAATCTTGAGATTTTTTAAAAAAAAAAAAAAAAAGCCATTTGCAAGAACTTTCGTATGACTTCTCAGATGTCAAATTCACAGAAAAATGAAAAAAAAACAAAAAACAAAAACAAACCTGTAAGATTATCACGTACATGTATTGTAAGTAATTATGAATAAAAGACTTACATTATAAAGCTTTGAATTTATGTTTTCATTTTTTATTCTTTCGACATACTAGAAGCACCATCTGAAACACTGGAAAATTCGATTGTTTTTATCTTTTTTGTTGTATTAAATTTTCTTTTTTTTAATTCTCTCATGAAAGTTGATACTCTTTTGTGTCCGCTGAGCTCAAGGTTTTATTAAATTGTGAAAACACCTTCTTTGTTGTTTAACAAAGGTCCTGACTCAAGCAACTGCAGGCGACTGAAAACCTTTTTATTTCTTTTATATATTTCTTTTTCCAATGCACCTAAAATTTGAAAACTTAAATATGAACTTGTAAAGCATCTGGGATTTCTATTTTCTTGTTTTTAATTTTCAAAGTATTCTGTAATTAATTAAATTAAAACTCAAATACACTCAATTTTTTGTGTGTTAAAAGGCATTACTCCGTAGTTTCAATTAAAAAAAATTTGACGAAAGCCTGAAATGATAAAAAATTTGTAAAATAATGTTTTGTTTTTTAAAATATTTATTATTAGTGCAATAGTTAATTTTTTAAAAAATATTTTTTTTTAATTGTGTGAAATTAAATTGGTTTTTTAAAAATTACCTATTGCACTAATAATAAATATTTTAAATACAAATCATTCTTTTACAATTTTTTATCATTTCAGGTTTTCGTCAAATTTTTTCGAGTTGAAAATCCCGAGTAATATCTCGAAAACAACCAAAAAAGTGACTGTTTTTGACTTTTAATTTAATTAATTATAGAATATTTTGAAAATTAAAACAAGAAAATAGAAATCCCAGATGCTTCAGAAGTTCATGTTTAAATTTTCAGAATTTTAAGTGCTTTGGAAAAAGAAATATATAAAAGAAATAAAAAGGTTTGTCAGTCGCCTGAAGTTGCTTGAGTGAGGACCTTAATAGAAAGGGTTAAATTAATTCTGTACTACAATAATTTAAAACTAAATTACACACAATGTGTAATATTAATGTGTAGATATTAATTAACTATATGCAACTAAAGGGCGTTTCATATGGATCCGAAAATTGGACGTATTCAATTTAAGAAACCCTTAAGTGAACATTCATTTTATTTTAATTTTATTTTCATTTATTTTAATTCTTCGAAATGAATATTCGTCATAAGGAAACCTAAACGCTACTTTGATTTTAAGAAGAAAAGTGTAAAGACACAGAAGCCGTTGTTTGAAATGCAGTGAATTCTCTGAAATGAATGTTCGTCTTAAGGAAACCCTTAAGAAATGGAAATGGAATTACGTCCGATTTTTAGATCCGCCTTCCGATTTTCGGATCCATGGGCAATGCGCTTAACCCAATCTCATCTTAAGGAAAGAACCTATGTATATAGGTTCTTTGTCTTAAGGTCCTAAGAAATTACTATAGATTGTAATGCATGATTCCCATGCATCAAAAGGTTAGGAATGCTTGAAAGGAATGAAAGGGTTCTGGTGGTTTCAGTCCACTAAATATTCGATTGATTGAAAAGAGCCATCGGTACACTGCACTAAATCTCTAGAATTTATCTACGAACCTAGATTCAGGTAAATCAACCAAGTTAGTAGACCTCTCAGTTACGCCTGAATGGCTAACCAAATATCCTCTTTTTATATACTTTAAAATTACACGCCGATATTGGATGGATCAGTCAAGATGTGCAACTTGCTTAATAACTTGCACTGAGATATTAAAATTATTAAAAACAATTTGTTACATCGATGGGTGAGATCACGCGTTTACTAAGCGACATCTTAGAACAGATAGTCTTTGGCGATCATCAGCTAGGAGCAGTAAACAGCGAGGTCTGTATAGATTCCTTTTTTTTTTGGAGGGATTTCCTCACTCCGGGATGAGATATTATCTCGATATTTCGGCCCAGTGCCTCGGGCCTTCCAGAGATGTATAAATATCAATTACATCAAAGTGAGCGCACAACTAACAACTTCCGTTGTTAGTTTCTCGGATAAGTGAGGCGAGGTCTCGGTACTGAGGCTATAATGAATAATCATTGGAGTCGAAGTGGCGCCTGAAAAGCAAAAAACAATAATAAAAAGTCACTAATATTTTTTTAGGGAGTTTTTTATTGTTGTTTTTTGCTTTTGAGGCAACACTACGATTCCGATAATTTGTTATATGTTTTTATTAATAGTAAAATATTTATTATTAGTAGTATGAAAGCAATTATTATATGGTTTACGACCTGTATGTAGAATGATAACTGAAACTACTAATTTTTTAATTATTACAGCATAGTCGATGCGCAGCTCAAATAATCGAGAGTTTCACCTGTATTTTTACATAATATCCTTGTAAAGGCGCTTTAGATAGTTTTACAGGTTTCACCGTCAGATGGCGCCACCGCTCTATCATCTGCCGTTGAATTGATTGCGTGGAGTGTTGCCATGAAAATCAGTGCCAAGTTACGACAAATGTGATTGCTGTTTAATAATTAAAGCTACGGTGATGAGAGGACCTTTGGCAGTATTAGCCTAGTGAATATCTTCATTGGATCTTACGCTGTCTTCCAGCGGACAGGCTTAATTCTGGCGTTTCGAAAGGAAAAGTTTGGTAAGTGGGTGAAGTCTTGTGTTCGTTCTACTTTCCGTCGCAATCAGGTTCTAATACGAAATTATGTTCGTTTACTAAATAAATAAATAAATACGGCATAATTAATGATAGCTTTACCATTTAATTTTGCATTATTTCGTGTTGAAAAAAGAAAAGAGATCTTGGAACATTTCTCTCCGTTTCGTTTCAACAAATGAACATCGACACTAAACTTAGGGAAAACTTTCACTTGAGAAGAAAAAAAAGCATTTTAATGAGAGGAAAAAATGAAGGAAGAATGAAATGCCCTAATTTTGATCGTAGATTAACTTAACAATTTCCCTACCAGCTGTAAATATATGTAACTATTATTTTATAATTGCACAATAACATATTTCATCCTGGAACTAATAGTTTTTGAATATGACACCTTCCTTTTATGATATTTGATCATTCGTAATTTAGAAGTAATTATGAGAACTTTTATTTCTTAATTCTAGGTTTAGTTAAGAGTTTTGTTTCTAGTGTAAGGTTTTTTTAGGCAAATGCAGTCGTTCAAGGATAGATAATCATCTTTAAGCATTCTTAACTTATTAATGATTTAAATGATTCTTGCATTAGGTCTTATTTCTTAATTCTGCCTCCCGTGCTGTTGCTTTTCTTAAACAATGGCTGTTTTCTTCGAAAAATTAAAAATAGCCGCTCTCCCTCATCGAGGAATCGGCGTCTTAAATGTTTTTCGACAGCCATTTTAACAGCTCGGAGTGAACTCGATATAAATTCATTCAAGTTTGGTCAAAAAACAGTTTTAGGTGACATTTGGAAAGAGGGTTGTTGTTGTTTGCCCCTGAAATCCCAGATAAGTCAGTTGAGAATTGCCCCACCACGTGAAAAAAAAAATCACTTGAAATTGAGAAGTTTGTATTTTTGTCCCCGAACCGAAATTTAGTACCAAGTTTTCTATTTCCACGATCAGTTTACAAGGATAACATTCAGGTTTCGCAGAACCCGAAGTCCGATCCGCGGAATCATCGGCAGGTATTTGCTTCACGATTGTCAGATATCTAAGCAGGTGTACTAAAACAAACTGATATCTGTTGATTAAAATCTATCATTAAATATAAGTCCGTGTGATAGCTCAGGTCAAAGTTCTTCGGACGTGAGTTTTTTTTTTTTTTTTTTACTTTTACAAATAGTTAAAAAAACCCATCGAAATATCAGGAATTGAAACTGAAATCTTACCGTAGTTAATTAGGTACAGCATTCATTTCAGAGCACAAATTAACAGTACTTGAAAAGAAATTGAAATGTAGAAACATTTATGTTAATGTTTACTATTAGGGAAGCCACATTATTCAAATAACAGGAAGTAGAGAAACGAAATGGTTATTGGAGTTATTTTGATCCGCAGTTGGAAACAAGTTAGAAGTTTATTTTTAAAAAAAATACATAATTGAAAATATTAAATTAAGTTTTCTTGTACTGTTAGGTTTTTTTTGACTCAGTCAGCTATTAAAAAAAAGATAAAAAAAAATAGTTAGTGATGAAGAGGTATCAGTAGAGTAATTTTTTTATTTTCGTTAGTAAATTAAGTATGAAAAATTTGTTTTGAAATTTTAAATTAAATCAGCAAAAATTCTAAAACTACATTATTTTATTTGAAACCAATGAATTTAAATTATGACTTATAAAAATAATAGAAACGCATTACTTTGTACAAATAAAATACTTCTATTATTCATAATTTTTTTTAAAGATCTCGATATTTTCTTACGTTTTATAATTTTCTTTTATTAAAGCTTACTGTTTAAAATAATACTCAATATTTTTTTGAGTATATCACAAAACTATCAGTGTATGCCATTAATAAATATTTTAGAAGAATAATATAGCATTATTTCTCTAATATGCATTCATATATTGTTAAAATTCTCATTGTTATGATTTACAAAAAGTTAGGAACCTCTGATTTAAAGTTTGAATTTAAATTAAATTGTTTGAATTTAAAGTTTCCTTCAGGAGAGTTTTTATAAATTCATTGCTTTTTGGATGTTGGTGGCATTCTAAAACAAAAACAAAAATTAAATACCTTAATTTATTTTAAATTTCTCATTATGGGAAATATTTTTTTATTCCTAACAAGAAAAAAAAATCTTCATATTATATCTAAGTTAATATGTGTTCATATCTCATTCTCAATTTTTAGTAGATAAATTATTCCATTTATTATAGATAAGATTTTGACACAACAATACTGTTAGAAAGACTGCACTGTTGAAATTATTGTTGATTTGGATTCACTAGTAGTCATTTGCAGAGAAAGGGTATTAAATTTAGTTCCTGGTATTAAGAAAAAATCTTGGCACGGAATTGTATATATATTATTTAAATATCATTTATTATTCTCTTGGGAAACCTTATAAATTATAAATGCCTAGAGAAAAGGCTGATATTAAGAGCTAGATTGAAATGTTCATAAAAAAAAAAAGTACTTGGCAAGAATTTTGTATGGAAAAATGTTAAGTTTGGCCTCTCCTCCTTCTACTCAATTGTTAATTTTTTGGAATTGTCTCTCTTCATCATTTCATTTTTATTTCCTTTTGTATCTTTTTGAATTATAAAAAAATATACTTTTTTTATAGCTTGATAGTGATGGACTAAAATAGCCTTTAATACATATTTGTTTCTTTTTGATTCTCTTTCTGTTTAAAGGTTCCAACTGAGATTGCATTCGTAATTTCAAGGTGTCAAGATTAATATCAAATATATATGTTATCAACTTCATTATCCGAAAAGAATTTGCTACCAAAAAACCATGCCTTCTGTTGCCTCCAGTGAGACAGAGGAGAACAAGTTTGTTTGCATCCATTGTGGAACATCAGTGGCAGCCCTTTATAAGCAACAACGAAAAGATCTGCTCAAGCTGCTGCACTGTCCTCAATGTAGCAACATAGCAGATAAGTACATTGAATACGATCCTCCCATTATTTTCCTTGATATTGTTCTTCAACACACTGAAGCTTATCGTCATTTGCTCTACAATGCTGGATATAGAGCTTTCTGGAAACTGGCCATAATCTGTGCTCTCTGTGATGCCTACACACTCTGGGTTTGCTACTGTGCTGCACCGGAACAAACAAACTCGACAAGTATTCGCCAGAAGTGGCAGTTGCCACAATTTGAGTGGGACTTTTATTTGATGAGCTTTATTGTGCTGGTGGAAACAAGTTTATATTTTGCCTTGGTGCTATCTACAATTGTTGCAACTCATAAGTTCTTGCAGTGGCCTAAAAGCATTTGCCTTTATACACTGGTGAATGGCCTGATAATTGGAAATAGCGGGAAATTGCTTGCTGTTCCTGCACTGATTTGGGGCCAGAGCAGTAGCAATGTTTACCTTGGACTGACTACTCTTTTCATTTGGCTAAGTGAAGTCAATGTGTTTCAGGCCGTGTGTGGACAGTCCTTACTCAAGTCTTTCTTAGTGATCACTTCAGCTACTTTCGTTCAATATCTGGTTAGGTGGGAACTTTTCTTTTTGCTGAAGTCTTTTGGAAATTTCGATTCATCAAGATTATTGTCATTTTAAAAAATAATTACTCTTATTATATGAATCTATATCATTAAATATTCAGTTATCATATTTATATAGTCTTATTCATTTGATATTGTAGTTTAACACACAGAATAAAGATTTGTATGTATTGATGCTTACTGACGTAAGCTGTTTCATTTATACATTTCACACAATTGCAGTTATATTTTTTTCTTTTAAAGATGTTTGATTGACTAAATTGAGAAGCTTTTTTTTCCCCTAACAGAAATATTCTTTTTATTAAGCAGTTATTTGGTCAGTTTTCCTTTTTAGTGTATTTCCCCACAGTTAGATTGAAGTGTTTGGAAGCAATCCAGTTTTCAATAGAAAGAGAGCATCTTATGATTTGAAACGATTTACACTTTGACCGAAGAATGTTGCAATCTTTTACTAATTACATCTTAATTAAGATTATTAAAGTCGTTTAATTTATTTAAAAATAAATCTACTAAGCACTAAGAAAAACAGAAATATGCTCTAAGGAGATAAGATTTAAAAAATTTTCTATATAAATTCATGTAGTAGCTTAGAAATGAAAACAGTTTCAATAAAAATTAATATAAATAATATTCATCGCCAGCTAAGTATCATGGTTTGATACATAAAACTCAACTGTCCAATAATTTTTTTCACTACATAAATAAATAAATCTAGAATAGAAATTTGAAGTTCAAAATTCTTAACGATTAATTATAATTTTTATAATCCTCAATAATAAGAGATTTTAAAAGTAGCTTAAGATTTTTTTTGTTTAATTTGTTAAATAAACTGAATTACTTTTAACAAACATCAATTTTTATTTCTTATTGTAAATTAAAAGAACGATACAACAGTTTAGCATTATTTGTACTTTCTAGTGTTTTGAATTTTAGGAAAAAATAATTTATCAGAATTAAAAGAGTAGAGGTGAAGATAATTAAAATATATTAAGAAATAATTTCTTTTATGTTAAGAAAATCAAAGGAAACAAAACATACCTTCAGCCAGATCGGACTTACGAGTTTTCGTCTAATGCCTTTTTTAATACTTTTCATTTATAAGCTAAAAAAATTATTAATTTTCAGTTATTAAAAAGGTAATAAGTTACTCTGTAATAAGCAAAATATTTACAAAAAAAAATATGTGAAATAATGTTCATTAGCAATTCTAAAATGATTGAAATTATTAGTTAGGTGCCTGTAACAGGTTTATACTTTGGTATTTTTTCAATATTGTCTCCAACTCATTTTTAGTTCAGTAGATGCAATGGAATGCTTATTGCTGATCATAACTAAACAAAGCAAAATTAGCAAACCATACAACAAAAGAAATATCATTAATCATTTTTTAATAGTACTTTTATTACAAAAAAGCATAGGTAGACCCAGGATTTTGGAATGGGATGAGTTTTACCAGAGAAACCGATAACTTTTCAACCAAAAACCAAAGGTTCTCACAATCTTAAATTTCTTCAATTTTCAGATTCAATGGAGGGTGTGGGTTCTAATCCCTACCAACAACACCTTCCCCCCAACGGTACTCCAATGAAAAAAGTTTAATAATTCATTAGGTTATTTAACTAAGCCTCTTTTCTTTTTTCCTTCATAAGTATATTGTTTTATTTTTTAAAATTTTATATTTTTCTGGACTAAATTATGAAGCTGAAAAGTTCCAAACTAACCTTTTCACATAGAAAAGGTAGTAATTGCTTAATCTATGGCTGGTTGTATTATTATATGTACGGACTGTTAGGTGGAGATCAGTTTGAAAAGCAGACTGTTGAAGATTCTTATTTAGCATTTCTAAAAGACAAGGACAGTAATATTAGTTCTCTCTATTTTAACAGAATGAAAATGGCTTCCTCAGTCTTTCTCAGATGACCCACGTTCATGACTTCCTTTGGAGATTAAAAAAAAAAATCCATTGATTATTTAATCACCTGTGTCTTCTAAAAACAATTTAATGAATGTAGATTATTCTTATGTTTTCCCATTCACAAGCAAACACAGTGTTACCTTGTGAATTTGGCTAAGTAAAACACACATTTTGTAACATCTTTTACTTTATATAATATCTTTTACTTACTTACTTACTTATCGCCCATTTCATGCAGAATTGCATTTGGGCAACCTCATGGGCCTTTGTGCAATGATTTTCCATTGCTTGCGATCTGTCGCCATTGTTGTCAGGAAATCAAGCCACTTGGCATTGTATTGCTTTCTGCTTAAGCAGAGAGGTTTCAGAACTAGTTCTTCTGCCTCCTTCTGTATTTGCCGCTTCATTGTGGAACGTACGCCACCACAGGGTCTTTTCCATGTTGAGCAGTTGATGCTTCTGAAAGTGGCTGCGGGAATGCGTTGTGGGGGCATTCTGAGAACGTGTCCAATCCATTTCCATTTTCTGGTCTTAACCACCTCCGTGATACTTGAGATCCCACAATGTAATCGGACGTCTTCATTTGTAATATGTGCTGGAAAGTGGATATCCAGGATTTGCCGTAGGCATCGGTGGTCAAAAATCTCCACTTTTTTATAGTCTTCTACTCTCATTGGCCAGGTCTCACAGCCATATAGGAGGATTGCCCTAACTGTGGCTCAGTAAATTCGAGCCTTGGTTTTGTGTCGTATGTCTTTCCTCCTCCAGATGCTTTTGAGGGTACCAAATGCAATTGCAAATATCTTTTAGCAAACCCATTTGGGATCTATTGCGTTTGTCCTGTAAGTCTGTCCGTCCGTGTCTGTCCTTCCCTAACAACTCCTTAACAGAAGGCCAGATCAACAAACAGACTTCACCCACCGTGTTCAGAGGCCAAACACAGTAGGAATTGGGAATTTATGTCTGCCTATTCAAATGTGGACACAGTCGACTTGAAATTTGATACACTTT
>JAFIDM010000004.1:3061659-3129354 GCA_023159025.1 Thereuonema tuberculata
TACATTTTGTTGCTGAAAGAAAATTACTTGGTATTTAAAAAAAAAAAGCCACAAGTATTGTATTATTTATAGATCTTCTGAAATCTGAAAATGAATTTTTAAAGAACTGAGCTTCAATCTAGGCATTTTCAAGTATTGTTGACTACTTTATTAGTAATAGTAAAAATCCTGGTAAATTTGGATGATTATTATTGTTTTTGGAAAATGACAGATGAGAGATCTTTGCATAGCCAAATTTTGGAAGATGTATCTCAAGAATCAAAGTTAGTCCTGAGAGGTTTTTGATTAATTTGTTACATTTTTCAAACCCAAATTAATTACATACTGATAAATTATAGTTAATAAGTTCTTGAATGAGATAAAAATGCAATTTTATGAAAACCAAGATGATAACTTATATTTAAACAACCATATAGGCACCAATTGATAAAAGAAAATAAAATTTACACTCGCACGACGCTTCAGGACTCCATAAGAACGTAGCCTTTTTTTTTCAAGTCTTGTAATAAGGAGTCCTGAAACGTCATGTGATTGCTAATTTTATTATTTCTTTTTTCAATTGGTGCCTACTTGGTTGCTTACATATATTTCGTATCCAGGCACGTTGATATATTAAAGAAGATATCTTGTTTAGTGTAGAATTTTTGACTATTTTAATTATGAACATAGTAAATAATTAAAGCCAAAATATGTATATATTGTATTTTTTTTTATAAATTTTTAAAGAAATTGAGTTTAAGAAAATTGAAATAAATATATTGAGCTTATCAGGTAAATTTGAAGTAAAATACAATATCTCTGTACAGCCCTGAAAACAATTTTTATCAGAAATGAATTAAAAAAAAAAAAGGAATTATGTTAATTTTGCACGGAAATTTGTTTCATTTTGTGGAATCTTGAGAAAATTTTCTTCTTATTCTTTTTGGAGCAGATATTAATAAATTTTAATTTATCAACCAAATACATGCAAAAATAGAAATAATTAAAAGGCAACTTAAAAAAAAAATAAAGCATAAAACCAGGAAGCGAACAGTAAATTGAATGAAATAAAAATAAATGAAGATAGAGAAAAATACAAATGTGAACATAAATATAACAAAGATGGTTTTTATTGGCAAAAAAAAAAAAAGTAAATAGTAGAAAATAAAAATAGCAAGAAAAGTAACTTGAAAATTTACAGAAATACAGATTTACAACTGATAAAAAGTAACTAAGAAGGCTAAATAAGAAAATGGGAAAAATAAATAAAAGGAAAAACAACAACCAACTTACAATGGAGAACTGAACGTCTTACGACTTAACAAAGTCACTTTTAAACAAAACTAAATATTACTTATTTATAATTTAGGTAACTGCCTTTTTTTTTTTATTTTAAGAGTCTAAAAAAACATAGGTTACCATTTAATCTCAAAATATTTAAAATGAAAACTAAAAATAAAAAAGAAAGAAATACTTTATTTATTTTAAATAATGCTAACTGTAGGGTTGGTCCAGTGGTTTGCAGATTTGAGGAGTCCAGTTTCAATTCTGGCAGTGGTAGGGGATTTTTTTCCACTGTTATTTCCCCTCCTTAGGGTACACCCAGCCCTCTGTCAAATGAATACTGGGTTTCTTATTGAGGGTTAAAGGCTGATGGGCGTTGGTCTGAACCTCAACTAGTTCTGTTGGTCAAGAATTGCTGGGAGCTGCCACTCGAGGCCTGTAGCTTTTTTAACCAACTGTAGGGCATTTTAGTAATACTAAATACTTATTCTATCTCACAATCTGCCTCTGGGTGACTTTGAGGTAATTCTACTCAAACCACAGAGGTTATTAATTAGTAATTGATTTTCAGTGGTGAAAAAAATGAGATGAATGAAGAGTGAAAATTGTTTCGTTCGGTGGTAGCATTTTTTAAGTTTTAGTATTCATGTTGCAGTTTTTATTGGCATCCATATATTCCTGAGCAGTAGAAATACTGAAGGAAAATCAGTTATTATTAATTAAATTATTAATGTTATTAACAAAAATCCCTGACACTTCTCAAATGACTAAATGATTAAAAATCATGAACAAATAGATCTTAAAAATGCACAGTCTTTTGGTTTCACACCTTGGACTATCAGTGGACAATCAACCAGATTTATCCAATGATAATAAGCTCAGAAAGCCACAAAGATCTCTTTCCCTCTTCTGGGAATGGAACCCCACAAAAGCAAACAACAAGAAGAAAACCATCTTATTAAGAAAAATATTATAATAATAATAATAATAATAATAAAATCATGAGAGCTTATTATTAATGGGTACATTAGCCGATGAGTCCTAATAACGACAAAACAGTTGTCTCTGATTCCTGTCGAGGTGTAGAAGCAAATTATATACAGTAAGTAAAATCAATTTGAAGAAATATGCTGATAAAATCCTGAAAATTTTTAAGTATAGTTAAGATGAGTTTTTAAGATGACTTTGCCTATTGGAAGTGGACACAACAGCTTGAGATATTTTAAGCTGTTGAAGTAATACAAAAGCTTGTAGATGTGGAAGAGAGCAAATACATAGATATTTCTAAAAACTACATTTTAAAAAGATAAAATTACAGAGAATAGACTAGTTTCAATCTGGCTACATAACTTTTTGACCCATTGATAAAGTTCTGTGCTGGAACGAAATTAGTCTGTCCTTTGTAATTTTATCTTACTTCTAAAATTCATATTTAAATTTATTTGTGTTACGATAATTTTACATGCACAGCTCATAGTTCAAGAAATAAGGCGAAGCTCATTTATAACTACATAAATTCAAGCTTACATAAAAAGATTTCTTTAAATTTATCTGTATCTTTGTTCTCTTAATAACTACTATACACAGGTAGAAACTCTTATTATTTGGAAGGTTGGTTCAAGTAAAATAACTGTGTTCTGAAATAAAATTGTAAAAAGTGGTAGAATCTGTAACTCGTCATTTAATTTTAATGAAATTTAATTAATTTTAACTTATATTATTTCCATTTCTTTGTTATTAACCTCCTTATTTATTTTTTTGTAGGTATGAAACAAGATGGAAGTCAAACATTTCTTGAATCGCAGGATTTTTTATTTTACTTTGCTGCTCCCTTCCATTTTAGCTGTTCCATTGGACGGCAGTTGTGTGCAGGAGGAGAAACCGTTACAAGAAGTTGATATTGTAAAGGTGAAGAGTAAAGGAATCGCAGTGGAAATCCTCACTGCTACTAATGCCACTACTCTGCAAGAATGTGGAGAAGCCTGTTGTCTATTCAGTGAGTGATTATTAAAAATTAACTAAATAAATAGTAAAATTGTGACAGTTAAAAAAAAGGTCAACACACTTGAATAATTATTTAAAAAAGTACATTTAAACTGATTAAAATACAATGTTATGGCTTTCCCTGCAAGTCGTTGTCTAGTAAATTATAAAACAGATTGACAGAGATTATATGTGAAAATTATATTCCTAAATATTTCGCATATAATTTCTGTTACTCTGTTCTGTAATTTACTAGACAATGACTTGCAGGGAAATCCGAAATGTTGTATTTTAATCTGTTAATTGTACTTTTTAAATAATTATTTAAGTGTGTTGACCTTTTATTAACTGTCACAATAATTACCCATACGCGTAAAAATTTGTTTTCTAAATATAAGTTGGCTATGTATAAAAAATGTATACATCTGATTCAGTATTTTTACATATTGTTTTTTCATCAGTTTCAAATACAAAACAAATGAAGTTTGGGTACCAATTTATTTAAATAGTAATAATAAATTTTAAAAATGTCAAAAAATGAATTTAATTCTCTTTGGACAGATATCTGCATTTTAACAAAATTTCAACATTACAGTAGTTTGTTAATCTACAAATGACAGTTTTTTTTTTGTGTTTTTTGTTGTTTTACTGTGATTATTTATCAGCACTATCTTTATGAAGTACACTCACTTCCAAAAGTTAAGCACGGAGCGGTAAAATGCAAAAAAAAAAAAATGGACAAGTACTGCTTTGATTGATATGAAATGCTGCAAGTAAATAGCTCTATGTTTATTCATGAAACAAAACAAAGAATTACATACAGAAATAAACAAAATATTGAATTTTCATATTGCGTCATTAACAAAATAATGTTTAAATTCAAAATAAACAATAAAAACCGACATTAATTGGGTTTGTGAACACCCCTCACCTGCATACAAAGTTTACAGCGTGTGATCATGCTTGTTACGAGGTGATCAACCACCGCAGAGTCCAGTAATCGCCATTCCTCCTGTAGAACAGTTTTTAAAGCTCTGAGAGTGGCTGGAGGTGGGAAACATCGACCTACAGCACGGCTGAGGGCATCCCAAAGATTTTCAATTGGATTAAGGTCTGGTGAGTAAGCCGGCCACTCCTTAAGCACAATCCCCTTACTCTCCAGAAAGTCGTCAACGATGGCAGCTCCATTGGGACGCGCAATATCGTCCATTAAAACGAAAGAAGAACCAACTGCTGCAGCGTACAGTTTCACAATGGGGTCTAGGACTTTATCTCGATACCATACAGCCATCACAGAACCTCACCTGTAGATGTGCAGATCGGTGCAATATCCCAATGAAATCCCTGCCCAGACCATGATGCTTCCACTGTGGAATGCGTGATGTTTGGTGATGTTCTGGGGCCGATTGTGTGCGCCTTGTTCCCTCCAGACCTTTACATGCTTATCATCGGGTTGTAGGGCAAATGTGGACTCATCTGTGAACATAACGTTACCCCAATCAGACATAGTCCAATTCACATGCTGGTGGCACTACTGTAATCGTGCCCCTCTGGATTGGACGGATAAAGGAACACAAACTCGAAGTACACGGGCATACAGACCATTCATGTCTAGCCTTCGACGAACAGTAGTGGCAAATATCGTCTTACCAATGGCCGCTGCAACCATAGATGACATGTGGAGGTTGATCTTCGATTTCGCTTGGCTACAACAGCAATATATCGATTTTCCGCAGGGATCGTAACCCTTGGACGACCGGCTACAGGTCTTCGGACAACTGTTTGGCTGGTTTGGAATTGTTTCCATAATCGTGAAATGACAGAATGATGAAGAAACGAGCAACATCTGTTGTAGACTGTCCTGCTTCAATGCGTCCGACAGCCCGTGAGCGCTCAGAATCTTCCATTCGTCTTCTGGAAGCCATAGAAACATGTCTAGCTTGAAAACAAATCGTACGAATGTTCTAAACACCTTTCATCAGCCCTTACATGCAACTCCTGTAACCCTTCACAATGCCAGCTTCTTATACGACTGCTTGTTTTGCATATTTCTCGACGCGAGACCGTGATTGGCAGTTACCTATGTAATTCGCATACTTCCTTCTACCTTTGCAGCAAATTTGAGCTTCTTTAATTCAGATCTCTTACGGAAATTAACATTTTTCCTTTCCATGCTTAACTTTTGGAATTGAGTGTAAATCTCTTTTTTTTTTTTTTTGCAAAAAAAAATCAATATCATTTTCTTCATAAAACAAAAAGATTCCTATGTGTTGTTTTGATATAATGAAAGCAGTAATGTTTTTGATGATGACTTTAGTGATCAGATAAAGAAGATTTTTGTTTTGGAAATAATAACAAAAAAAAAGAAGATATAACAATAAATACTATATCCAATGAAATTGTGTATCACCATTATAATAAAAACTTAAAAAACACGAAAGTTTCAATATCACTTTTTTACATAAATAGATTGTTAAACAAAATATAAAATAGAGACGTTTCGAATCGGCCATGCAAATCTTTGTCAATCCGTCCTGTAATGAATTGTAATATTCAAAAAGTTGGGTTAATATAATACTTAATCATGTGATTGGACAATCCTATGTTAATAGAGGGATTAATACAAATATAAAAAAATTCTCTAAAAGTTAAGTCAAAATAATTTTTCCCATATCAAACAATATTAATCTTGTCCTGATATAATAGTGATATTGTAAATAGTTTAAGTTTTTAATAAATACTTAATTGAAGCTGCATGAAGAGGTTAAGTGATTTTCACCAAAAATGTAATAGTGCAATTTTTAAGGGAATTATAACTATATAATAACACTAACATTTTGTTGATGTTTCAAAAAATTTTAATTATTTGTAAATAATACAGCTAGAGTAAAGCTCAATATTTAAAAAATGCCCAAAATGTCAGTTAACCCCTTCATTCATTGGCAGCAAAGAATATTCTCCTCTTTGAACAGACCTCGCAGTTGGTGCTTTTAGACATTGTCTCTTGCCTCTAGAGTATTGAAGTTTAGCTCCTATGTGGTCTTCATTGTGATGGACGATTCATACTAGCAGGTTTTCTTCGAGTTCTCCCATTTCCCTGCAGTAGTTCCACCATTCTTTCTCCATCATCTGTCTGTTCTCCTTTTGATAGAGTATAGTACAATAGACATAAGGTCTTGACACTTGGAATCCTTGTTTATCTAATCTAATATCTAATCTCTGAAGTGCAACCAATTGAATATTATCAGCATTCAATGGGAAATTTTAATTTTTTAATCAAAAATTATTTTACTTTTTTCATATTTCTTTTGCAAATAGTTAAACTTGAAATGATTTTATTCTTTACACTACGACTACAGACATTTTTTTATTTCTATCCTTTCATTCAGAATAGTTGAGACATGAAAATTTAGCCTTCTATAGTTAAGGAGGCTATTAATTAGCTTTTTCAAAAGTTAAGGAACTTGTTTCTCTGATTTCTGTTTCTATAATATCTAGTTAGAAATATCAAATACGTGGCACCAATTCTCAGTAATTAAAACTTATTTAAAATTTAACTTAGAAGAGTAAAATATAACTCTTAACATTGTTTGTCAGTATAGATATCCTGTGACATTGTTCACAAATAATGATATTCATTTTTCAGGAACATCCAACAAGATACCTGTATAGTTAGCCTATAATCCCATCATCGATGGACAAAATGCCCACTAGAACTATTGAATTTCCACTTTGTCCCCACATGTTTTGCCTCCAAGTTCGTGGTATCCATCTTTTTAGCAATGCCGTTTGAAGATAGTCACTAGCCACTTGACTCAGTCGCTTGAATGGTGCAAAATCGAGGCCTAGACATTCTAAATGAACTCAAAGCAGGCATCGCTTGAAATTAATTCTTGATTAGCAACTTGTTGAATAAATGAATTTTGTCAGTAGCAGTGTCACTTTTAACAAGCATTGATAAATTATATGGGGATTGCTTTGTTTTGTGTTTCCTATGAGACTGAATAGATTTGATTTCTCTTTAAGATAGCGAGTGTGCAATGCACTTCAAAACTGTTAATACATTCATTGCTATTTTCTGAGTATGTGTATTTCCCCTGTACTCCCTTAATTCATTGCAGTGAAAACAGCATTAAAAAATAGGTTTTGTCTTACAGTTTCTTATATGAATATATTTCTCTTGTAACAATTTCGATCCAAGAACAGTGCAACAGTGGCAACTGCTCTTCTCAGAAAAATCTTCATCAGTGCTGAGTACATACTATAAGGAGAATGACAATCGGTAGTTGATTGAGTCTGTTGATACCAACTTACAAGAGTATTGTGAAACTTTTGGATATTTAAGAAATGATACGAGATGTAGCAAATGAACATTCAGCCAGTCAGCCTATTTTACAACATGTGTGTAATTGGATGAATGTTTTAAGAGGCTTGAGAATTTTACATTGTATGTTTTTCTTTCTTCCATCTCTTTTCATTTCTCTTAATGTCAAGAATAATAGAAATGGGATATTTTAACTGTTTTATACAACTTTCCGAACAATATTTTAGATAATTTCACCCATCTGTCGTATTACTTTTCAGTAGCTTACTGATTGGTTACAATTGTCCCAAAATCCAATTTAAATCCCAAATTATCCAACCAAAAGAAAAGTGGAGGCCAATTTTGTCACAATTCATCCTCTCATTGTTGTTTACTGCATCATTATATTGCTGCTTGTCATTTCAGAGAGGATTACTTCCAAAAGATCAAAATGAATGTCTGAGGTTAAAAAATGAAGAAGACTTTGATGTTGGTTTACAAAATACGTTTTTTAACAGAATGTCACATAAATTGTTTTTGTCAGTTTATTTTACATTCCCTCTGTACTATTGTCCCAGATTCTCTAATGTCCTTTAATATTTTCTTTTTTTATTCCCCCACTGTCTCTGAATGTTAAATCGACTGAAATATCTTTAAAAAATAATTGAATAAGATCTTTAGTGTATTATTTTTTCCCTTCAAAAATTTTGATTGATTGATTTTTTTTTTTCTTCTTTTTTTTTCCAGATAACTGCACTGTGGCTCAATTCAACCTAAATGTTAAAACCTACAATTGTATGCTGATTTATTGTAAACCCATTGAATCTTGTACAACCCAGCATTCCACTAGTATTTCTACTGTAATAATAAAATCTTCACTGGAAAGCACTGATCAGTCTAAAAAGAAAGAAGAATCTAGGGAGGAATCGAGCCATTCAGGCAGTGTAAAACCAAGGAAAGGTGTTGATTTACCCCCTACTCCTGACCATGTTCCCAGTTCTGAAGAGACTGCCCATTATCAAGAGGCCAAGAAGCCTTCTATGCCACGCAAAGGTGTTCCAGATGAACCAGGAGCTGTTAATGCAACTTCAGATACAAAGAAAGCAGCTCTACAGCAAGAAGACATGCATTCAGTCGGCAGTAATGAAACAGATGTTGTCAAGCATCCAGAAGTAAAAATAAACGCAAGCATCTCAGATAAAAAGAATTCTTCCAAACAAGTAGATACAACAATCGAAACCACTGTGATTTCAAAAAGCAATAGTACTACTACTACTGAATTGAGTTCGCCGTCTGCTGTTACTAATTCTCCTGCTCTTCCAGATAAAAGCGAGTCTGTGCCAATTAAATTTAATTTCCCAGAAAATGTAACACACCTTATTATGAGTAATTCTTCGCTGCAGTTTGGACGGGAAGGTCCAAGAGAGAAAACAAAAATTTTAGGAAAAACATCCTTAGCTGAGAAAGAAAGCAAAGTTGAATTAACCACTGAAATGACTCCATCAACTGTACCGTCAACCTCTCCTCTAAGTATAACTACAACAGCTACAAAGATCTCAGTGGAAACCATTAAAGTACAGGCAGCTGCGGAATCGAATGTGTCACTAAAAGATAACGGTGTTTCTTCCACATTGCCAAAGAATGATTCAGATGAATTGGACCAATTTCTAGTAACAGCAAATATTCATCTGATTATTGCTCTTGTTATTGGTTTGCTCATTTTACTCACAGTAATTGGTCTGATCTTGCGAAGAGTTCACGATGTTTGGCAAAGACGACATTACCAACGTATGGACTTTCTCATTGATGGCATGTATAACAATACAATCACTTAATTGTTACATCATGTTATGTTGGTTTGAAAGAGAAATTTAATTTATTTTAAATTAATCGCGCAAAGTTTTAATTTTTATGTTTTACTTGGGTTGCCAATTTTAAGCTTTAAAGAAAAATGCATAAAATAATAAATGAAAGTTGGAACATTCAAAAAATATGAATACGGACTCTCAGTATTTACATTCCCGTAAAAAAATGTGAAGAAGAGAATTTCCATTTAAAAAAGTGTTGTTATTCCTATTACTTGACAATATACGTTATTTTTAGTTTCTCGCCTCCCATTGCAATTTAAGATGAAATCCTTCGTGGTATTCCTTTTGTTTTCTGTTCAGTATCTTTGATGCTTACTTCAAAATAGTTCAATTTTAAATTTTGAAAGAGTAAGGCTTTCTTTATCGTACTATTGCTTTGGCTGTTCTTATGAGATATCGTTCTCTCCATACACAGATAAGTGTTGTTGATAAGTTTAAAAAAAGTTCCAACCTACAAAAAGGAATGTTCCGATATACGATGGGCTCCAAACAGAACAAAGAAACTATACGAGATAGCTAATTTCGAAGAGCAGTAATTGTCACACGACACAAATTCCTATCTTGTAACAGTTGAGGTAGATTTAGCAGAAAAGATAAGAATCGCATTATCTTCAAGTGAAAAAAAATGTCATGGGATTTAATTATAAACTAGTTCATACAATAAAAGAATACTTCCATAATATAATTTACAAATAAACATATTTACAAAAAGTTGACCATGTCCTAGTAGAAAAATGATAAATGAATTCCTTTTGCTATTGTTGTTCAAAAATGTTACGTTAGGGACTAAAACTTATGAATACCTAAAAATTTAAATAAATGAAATGTAGAGAAGGAAGGAAAGTTAACAATAATAATCTTGAAAGCTGATAAAAATAGTGAGATTATGTTAAGAATTTATATCTGAGTATAGTGACGGCATTCATATTGATATCTTAATGAGACCAGAGCATTTATTCTTAGCATACACCTACAAGTCACTTCCAATTTTTTGGCACTTAATGACTTTTGTGTTTACAATATTTAAAATTGAGCTTTCATTAAAAATATTATTAAATTTTTCATGCATTTGTTTCAAAGGTCCTTTGTTAAAAAGAACTTGTGATTACAGCAGAAATAAACTTTTATAAAGAAATTGTTGTAATTACTTTCTCTATAAATAATATTGTGGAATAGATCAATTCCTAAAAGAATATTTGCAAAGAATAAAAATGTAGAAAATAGATTGCATGGATTATATAAGTCGTAATGTTTATAATTCTATGTTTTTATTACTTGGAACAGATGTGATATGGTATTTCAATGTATAACAACAATAGACAAACTACACTTGTTCATTTCCTGTCTCAGTCATTTGTCATTATAAATTTTTGAATTTTTTTCAGATAATTGAGAACTCTCTAAACTTTGGATCATCAATCCATCAATTTCAAATCTTATTGTACTTACAACTCCTGAAGAACTAGAATGTTAACAAAAATCACAGTGAGATAGCTCTTTTTATAAAATTAAAACCGTTCATTTGTGTTAAGTATGAATGGCAAATCATTCTTGTCATTGAAACATTTTAATCTATAAGACTTGACGTATATTCAGAAACGTTTATGCTTTTCAAGTAAACTTTCTCATGTGAACTACTAATTAAAAATTCAAATGAGATATAAATACATTTGGAATGTAAGTTTCTTTTTGTCTTGTTTTTAAAAAATACGAATAATTTATGATATTTTACAAGTAATGAAATTCTTGCAGTTGATGTAGAATTATTACAATAACTTGTTTTCATTTAATATACAATATACTTGTGCGGTCATATTGAAATGTTCCATAATGTAAATGGGAATAATTTAAAACCTTGTAGTAGATAGAAAATTTGCTTCCAAAAGCTTATGAGATTATACTAGGATGTCACTTGTGAACACAAGGTCTTATTTATTAAGATTCTATAAATGTTCATGACTACAAAAGGTCCAAATTGTAATTAAATGTCAAAAATTAGGCAGTGACTTTGTTAAGTGCAGTGCTCAATTCCTATCTAATGCTACTGGATTTTGCTTATTAGTATTAAAAGCAAAATTGAAATAAAACATAGAAATAAATAGGAAATGCAAATTAACTTTTATTTAGCTGCCATTGTTTCTGGTTTGATGTTAGTAGTAATGATGATTATTCTTGTTCAATAAATTTTCATTGGCTTTTTAGCAAAACATTTATATAGGAAGAAGTATAATTTCTTTTCCTTATATATCTCTCTTTAAACATTTATATTTATTGAATGAGTTAGTATTTCTGAATTTTCTCTCCTTTTATGGCCTTTTAAGAAATTCTTAAAGAGTTAATTTTAAAGCTGCTTTGGATGGCTCATCTTGTTGTGTTTCTGTTGTGCAGGGCTGGATCAAGGTAAATTGTGTGTGTGTGTGGGAAGGAGGGTAAAGTCCTCCCCCAGTTTACGTGTTTTAGGGGATTATAAACCTTTTTCTCCCAGTTGCTTCCCAGTGCCTCCCCCTATCATTTCTCAGAATTCCGAAGACCAGCTACCTGTCTGTTACTCAGAGGCTAGGATATGTTGAGTAGCCAAAACAAATCTGAACAAAAACGGATTTCAATATTAAATCTCATCAATTTTATAACTAGGCATTGCCGTACATCAAAGCATTCTCATAGCATGAACAAAGCTATTTGTGAAGCTCATTTGCTGCATGACTCACATTGCCCCCTTGACCTAGTCCTTCTATCATGTGATTTGATTTTATTTAAGTTGAGTAATGAGCAAGATGCAATTTTTAGACTTTCTTTAATACATACATTTATAGCTTTTTTCTTCAAATTCTAATGTCTTCAATACATGACAGAAAACGTTAACAAATGTTACAAAAAGACTAAAAAATACACAATCCAGTCAAAAATATTATGAAAAAAACAAAAATTATGTCATCTCACAATTATAATATATAAATAATTTGTATCGATGTAAAATTGGTTTACCCAGAAATCTCACAACAGCACTATAAAAGATATTTTGGAATTATAAACATCTTGTAAATAGGTGAAAAAACAAAAACAGTAAAAGACATTCTAAAAAGCATAAAGAAATAGTAATATTAGATCAACTTTACATCAACATAAGTGTAATTGATTGGAATTACAGTATAATAATTAATTCACTACGTATAAAATTAACTGAAAAGAAATTTCAATTGCTAATCATCAAAGAGCCATCGAAGAAATTGTCTCAATCAGCTTTGCAGATTTTAATTAGTTTAGCGATTCATTTTCATGAAGATAAAGATGAAAAAGTCCAACTGAACAGAGTTGGGAATCTTGTCTTTTTTTTTCTTGATTAAGTTAACTCCAAGATTTTAAAAAAATTATTAAAAGGAGAAAAAAATTCATGGCTTACAGCTCATTCAATTTGACCTCATAGTATGTTATTCCATTTACTGTTTGATTGTTTTTATTAATGGGTTTGTGAAAATCATGGTTTTAAAAATGAGAAGGCTGCTTTTAAGTTTTTGTTTACACACACCCATATTTCTCTAAAGTAGTTGTTTTTATCTACTGTGAATAAAAATAACAATCATTTGAATTTTAAGTGGCCTTAAAACATTAAACAAATTCAAATATTTTTCCTTGTCTTATCACATAATCAACCACAAAATAAATAATTTTCAATCTTATTTAACTGCCATATTCAGAAATGTAAGGTTTTATGCTCACTCTATACAAATATCTGCAAAATACTGGAATCCCAGTAATACTATTTACCAATAATGTAGAGATTAGAATAAAGTTCCAAAACATATCCAAATGTACTGAATCAAGAACTTACGAATTACATTGCATATTAGTCTGGCTTTCAGAAGTTCAGGATTAAAATTAAATTGATTTTTCTTGTTAGTCTTCTTATCCTTTCATATTTTTTTTCCTATTCTGGAAATTAACTCAGGTTACCAGTCAAGTATACGGATAAAAACAGAGCTTATGAGCAAATATAATTGTGTTGCTTTCAATGTGACTGGAACTTTCTTAATATATAGTTTAGTACTCAGGTAGGGCACTCTTAATCCCAAAATCTGAAAGAAAACAACTTAAATCTGAATTCTTTTGTCGGCATTAATGGGACTGATGATATTGGAAGGAACCCAGTGACTCTGTATCCCAATTGGCTTTCAGGTCTGTCGGTCCCTTCTCTTGTGAAACAGTGTCATACCTTCTGACATTTTTACCCTACTTCCATAAACTCTCTTAGTCTGCCCCCTTCCCCCTACTAGCTTTTGAGCCTGTTAAAGGAATCTTCTTGAAAATTGACATACACATTTAAAGACGTTCACTTTTATACTTAAAAATTTTTCTGTATGGATTCTTATTGTAATTTTTTTTTTTTTTTTCAAGAAATGATAAAATTTCTACAGCTTATATTTAGCAGATATAAAATAAAAAAAATTAAAGAAATGATGGCTTTTTTTTATATATACAGTGAAACCTCTGAATAGCGGATAGTCATGGGATCGAAAGTTTCGTCCGTTATTGGGAGGTGTCCGCTATTGGGGAGGACTATCTTTTTTTCATTTTTTAGCTTATAGCATGTCATTTAATGAAAAATTAAGTACAATCTTAAATTTCTACAATTAACATTGCCCTATGAGAAAATATGAACAATTGCAAACTGTTTACTATTTTCCTTTTTAAATGAATGCTAATTCATTAGTCTTACTTAAAATAATGACAAAATTAATTTCAGTACTAATTTTGTCATTATTTTAAGTAAGACAACGGATTAGAAAATTAATTTTATTAACTAAAGTAATCAGTTAACAGAGTTTGACATTTCTTTTTTGCATTGAAACATGTTTCTCAATATGAATATTTAAATTGTTTAATTTTGCAAGGCCTTCAGAGTCCCCTTTGCTTCCAACGCCTTTTCTTCCGACTTTTCTTGCACTAACGGGAATGTTTTTTGCTCGTGCAGCGCAAAACCAATCGAAGGCAACAGAGTCGATCGCACTTGTCTCAGTTTCCAAACTTTGATGTGTTTGGAGTTTTCGTCATTGGAGTTCGTGATCCATAATTTCAAAATGTCCTCTGGACGTTACGTATTACTGTAGCCTGATTCTATTGCTTTTGAAAAACAACACAAGATCGTTCATTTTCTGTAGAATGTTGTCCGTTATTGGGAGTGTCCTCTAATCGGAGGTCAATACATGGAAACGTCTATATTAAGGGACTGGGGATTGCAAAATTGTCCGTTAGTGGAGGTTTCAGTGTATATAGTTTTCAGAATTTAAAAAAATAGAAAAATAAAGGCAAGATATTAAAGAAAGTAGGCTTCAAGTTCTTTTTAAGAACTTTTTTTGTTTCAACCAAAAAAAAAAAATAGGTTGATTGAGTATAACATGGCCATTAAAAATGCTTGCTTTTTTTTTACCCCACATTTTTTGGTTTTATTCCAAATGATGAAAACGTCCAATCAGAAACATTTCTGTCCCAAGTGTTTGAGATTTATGGATGCTGAACCTGTACTATCAGTGCTGTAAATACAGTTCATGCTTTAACGTTTTTGTTTTATTATTATTAGATTTTAAATACAAAATAACATTTTGTTACAAAGCTTAGTAAACCTTACATAAGATTTATTTTTTACTTTGCTATCTTTAAGTAAATCTTTCTTTTTCTATGAAGTGAAATATTTAAATTTTAAAATTTAAGAAGGAATAAGTTCCTAGAAATTTAGACACACCCACCTTAGTAAATAGATAACTCACAGAAAACCAAATCGCTCAGCAATTTCTTAGACGATAACAGACAAATCATCACTTTTATCTAAATATTATCAAGAAAGAAATCTTAAGATTTAATAAAAGATAATCCTTTCCAAGACATTTAATGCAAGAAACTGAATAATAGATCAATCATCCTATTTATAACAAAAGAATTAATGATTCCTGATATTTTCTATATAATAGCTTTAGTATATTTTATAAATAATGCAATCTAGAATCATTCCATTTCTGATGAAGGTTAATGAACATATCAATAGCAGTGATAATCATGAAATCATGCTCATAGTAATCAATACGATTAAATAAAAAATTATATTTTGCTTATGTCTTAATAATGGAAAGGTTTTATTTTTGTTTTAAATAAAACTATAACCACATTAACGAATCTTCTCTTATGATAGAGCATACATTTGTTAATTGTCACTTATTGAGAGAATTAATCTGAAATGCGGCTAAAAATTTAATGTATTGCTGACAAATAGTATGAGATTTTTGTTAGGGCAGGATAATAATGATCGTCAAAGAAAAACTACAATGATGTTGTTCAGATTAATTCAGTGTATGTTTAAAAGTGATTTCAGAACTACTTAATTTCGATGTTTGATATGGTGTATTTTTATGGTGCAACTTATCCAATGAGTGTTTCAATCTGCTTATATTCCTTCCAGTTTTGAAAGGAGGATTACTTTTTGTTCCTAATAGTTTTTACTTCATCGTTCAGTTTAGAGATTGCAGGTAACTGTGTAGCCTTTTGTTTTCTATTGTGATTCTATACTGTCTATAGTGTTCCAATATTTTAAAAACAGAATAATCTGGAACCCTGTGATAGGATCATTTATTGTTTATATTGTTTTTTTTGCATGAGATATTTGCAATATATGATATAACTCGTTTATTTGTAAAAAATAAGTTTACAGATAATCAGGTTCCGTGACTGTGATAATGAAAGAATATATCACAGAACCTTTTAGAAATACAGTTCTTCACTGAACTGTGACCGGTGACAAAAATGCTTTAGTACAGAGCTGAAATAAACCAGGAATATATACGAGTATACTAAGTCATTATCATCCTGTAACATCTGGATGTCTCCTGCAGACAAATGATGAGGACAGTGTTTTAACAAACGACCCAAACAACAATGAGTATCGTGAAGTTAGTGAATCCCATTGTCCAAAATTGGGAGAAGATTTTAATCTAAATCATATATTGCATAAATTTCTGTATAATAAATTTTCAAAATAAATTTATTGATTGTGAATTATATTGATTATAAATTTATTAGTAGAAAATTAGATAACAGAATGAAAATGATTTAAAATGTTCTAATGAGTATTGACTATGTTGTTATTCTTATTTGATTTGATTTTATTTTTTTAAAGTTCTTTTTTTCTCTTCTACCACAATTTGCTTTTTTTTTTTTTGCTAAGCTTTTTTTTTATTTTTCAAATTCCAGTTTTAAAAAATAAACTTTTCGAAAAGTAAGGAATTAATTTTTTTTTTTAAGTTAAACTTAATAAAAAAAAAAAGTGTTGCTGTTGTGCAAAGCATTGTTAATATTGTTTGTCTTTTGAGTGGTTTTGTAGTAAATGATGATGTCTATTGACTGTTTTAAAGGAAGATATCTCTTGACATGTTTTAAGTTTGATTTACAGAGTGAAACATTGTTAAAATATTGGTTTCATTCATTAAAAACCATCCACTCTCTGTGTTAAATTATGAATTATTTGGGGTTTTTTTGGAGATTGTAGTTTTTAGGCTACCCATATAGATAGTATCCAATTGGATGAAAGCGATTCTTATACAAAAGCCTATCCATATCATGAAGCCCTCCTATCCAGTAATAAATGAATTTGTTAATTTTTGATGAAACATTTTTATGAAGTTTTTTTTTTTTTTTTTTAATTGCTGTCTTTTTTATAAACCTTCAATTTTTGTAAAATTGTTGAATAGTGAGAGAATACTCTTCCTTTGTTAATACTTGTATATATAATACCTATTGTATCATTTCCACTCCATTTACGGAAAATACAATGAGTGAAGAGGTGTTGCCATTGAATAATTGCAGAAGAACTTTCCAAAAGGAATTTCAGTTATTTAAATTAATGATTCCGAATGAATGGAATGGATTTGAATCACTACAATTACGTAATTAGTTTTTTTGTAATGAAATATTTCTTCCCGATTTCAAAGAACATGTTTATTGTGATGTATCTACTGCAGCAATTCCCAATACAGGTTCTGCAGATGATTGTTAGGGGTTCCCCAAATAAAGTAAATAAAATGTAAGATGATTTTCTTTAATAATTTGTATGTAATTAAATACCAGTATCCACACTTCATTGAAGTGTGAGAGATTATATAGAAAAAGGTTCCTGAAGATATTATTAAGTTATTTTGTGGGTTCCTGTTAACAAAAGATTGGGGATCGCTGTTCATTTTTGTAATATCTTCATTTATATTAAATATTTTAATTATTATATTAAATATATTAATTGATGATTTAAAATTCATATTATTTTGTATATATTTATATATAAATATATTTCTAAACTACTTATATTTTTACAAAAAAAAAAATAAGAAAAAACTGATTCAATGTGTTTCAGAGGCTTGTTTCTACGATAATTTTAACAATAAACTTGAAATTATTGTGGAAGAATTTTGAGAAAAAAAAAAAAAGGTTGGTAGAAATGAAGAATTTTTATAATTAACAGTGATTCTGTTATTTGCAGGAAATTTTGAGAAAAAAAATATGTAAACCTACTTAACAATTTTATAAACATGCTTTTGGAATTAGTTAAATTGATGCTGAAAAGTTTAAATAAAAATGTTTTTAAAAATGTTGTCTTGTTGGTATTCTGTAACCTAACATGTTTGATAGCTTCAGTTCATGAAATACACTTTCTAAGCAAGAATGAATCATTACATATCAATAATAGTTTCTGCTTTGGTAATTATTTTCAACTATTCAATCATTTTGAGACTGAGTGTGAAAGAGAAGTTTAACTGCATAAATTAAAAGAATCAAATCAAATTTGGAAAATATTTTCATCTAAATTCACTTTTACTGATTTGTTATTGAAACAAGTTCTTGTTTACTGAGACTACCCTTCTAAATTAAAAGTAATTTTGTTAGTAGCGTTATTAAAAACATACTTCATTATAAGACTTTCATTTATATTTTGAAGAGAGTTAAAAAGTTTACAATTCCAATTCTAGTGTATAGTTAAAAAAATAAAAAGGATTTGTACATGCTTTTGTTGATAGAAGTGCAAGTGAATTAGAGGTTTCAGATTCCACCCTAATAATTAACAATTCAAAGGCATTACTTAAACAATATAACCACAGGCATACGGAGGGAGAGGTTGTAATTCCCCTGTACCATTGCATCCGAAAAAGAAAGACATTTTTCACCCGCTTTTTTTTAGTTGGAAACCCATTATTTGTAAACTTCACATCTGAAATAAGGACAAAATATGTATATTTTGAATTATCAGTTAAATGGTCAAAGATCAGATGAAATTGTATTATTACAACAACTTCATTGAAAGAATGAGAGATTAAATTACAGTCTCGTTAATTGTTAGATGTTGCTCACTAGTCCTCTTTATTTTTTGTTGATGATCAGATACCAAGTGCCCTGAAACCCATACTGTAGTGCCTGGTCTCGCCTTCTTATTTCCATATTTGGATGCAGTTTGGCAAAGAATACCTCCACCACATTCTCTATGTAACTGTCAGATCACAGCTCTGGAGAATGAATGTGCAAATAATGATTTTTCTTGTATGTGAAATGCAGAATACAAGTACAGTAGAACCTCATTATAACAGACGTCGCTTATAACGAACAGTTTAAAAAAAATTGTAGTAATAACAAAGGATGCTTATTTTTATCTGACGAGTTTTACATTTCCAAGCAAGCGACTAAACATCAATCGTTATGTTGTTTTGCGTAAACATGGATGCGCTGCATGACTCTGAAGAAGCAGAATCTTCGGAGGACGAGGAAGAAAATAGATAGGATTTAAATTTTGTTACTCAATATGTTAAATAATCGGAAAATGAAAATGCGTTTGCATATTATGAATACCTCCGTCAGTTATTAACTGAAGAAATAAGAAGCAAACAAACCAAGCAGAAAATTTTTTTTCAAACCAATGAATGTAAGCAATCAACATGAACCAGGACCTTCTTGTTCTAAAGATTAATGCAGTGTATATGTACATATCTTATTCAAATCAACCTACTATGTTGAAGGCTGTTTTTTATTTGATGTATAATAAGCATTTTTTATAGCTAATGATTGTACTTTCATTGATGTACACCCTGTTGCATTGCACCCCTATAAGAATTATTTCTTATAAACCGGACTTTCATTAAAACGGACAACCTTCAGCCCCTATTAATCCGTTATAATGAGGTTCTACTGTATAAGGATTATGCTGTGCAAATATATTGTTCTAGAAGAACAATATAATAATACATTCATTCCTTGAAATCGTGCAGTGCTTCTGACAATACCATCCACCAAGGTTCAAAACTTGACAAGAAATTCTTTTTTTCTGTCCATACTAATTGTATTTAGGCAGGCCAAAATACTTGTTCAAATATACTGTTAATATCAACCTGCAACATTGCAAGCTTTGAATATATAGTAAAGAGCTACTGCTGTTAATATATGTAATGCATACTGCTACTGAATCTATAATTATTAAATCTATTTTTAATTCATTCATCCAGGTCACAAAATATTTGCTTTTCATTCTATATATTGAACATGTTTTCACTACTACAGACCCCACACAGTAACACTACAGCGAAATTGGACACATTTCTAACTTCAGAGATGCCAAACCTCTCTCCCATTACCTTGCTGAATCTTTCGACATAACCCTACTTGATGCTTATAATCCCATAACCAGCAGGCAAAACCCTGCCGCTATTACTAAACCACCCCATCCCTTCACCATATGTCTTTGTCTTGTCCTAAATGTTTATGTTTTCCCTGACGATGGAATGGGTCAAGTATTCCAAAACTGCTGGAATATTCTCATCTTATTTAATCTGTTTATGTTGATTCTACCAATTAGGCTTAACATGCGTGGAATGAAATAAAAAATGGAAATGAATAAAACGCACTTACTTATAAAAAGTTCAATATAAAGTTGTAGATGGAATTAATCCGACAGTTTCGGAATACTGTGCGTATTCCATCTTCAGGGACGGCACAAACATATAGGACATAAGGACAACATTTAGGACCACATGATGAGGGAAGTAAGAGGATTAAGAAAATTTAGCAATAGTGACAGGCGTTTTGCCCGCCGGTTATTGGGTTGTAAGCGTTATGCTGTATTATATGGAAAGATTCAGCAAGGAGATGGTGGGATAGTCTATTATGGTGGGAAAGGGGTTTAGCAGCTGAGAAGTTGGGGGTGTGTCCTGTCTCTTTAAAGTTAAACTGTTACCCACTTTAAAAGAGACAGGACACACCCCCAACTTCTCAGCGGTTAAATCCCTTTCCCACCATCTCCTTGCTGAATCTTTCCATATAATACAGCTTAACGCTTACAACCCAATAACCGGCGGGCAAAACGCCTGTCACTATTGCTAAATTTTCTTATTCCTCTTACTTCACTCACTTTCAACATACCTTCCCTCATCATGTCGACCTAAATGTTGTCCTTATGTCCTATATGTTTGTGCCGTCCCTGATGAAGGAATACGCACAGTATTCCGAAACTGTTGGATTAATTCCATGTACAACTTTATATTCAACTTTTTATAAGTAAGTGCGTTTTATTCATTTCCATTTTTTATTTAATTCTACCAAGTAAGTGGGTTTGATTTTCTATTCATTATCTTCCTTCTATATATTTACTTTTAAGTTTTTTGTTTCTTGCTTGGTTTGAAATCGGACATAATATTGCTTGTAAAAGCAATTATATCTGGGATGACAATTTTAGCCTTATTCCCAGTCTTTGGGTGAAGTTACATTGTGATCTATTACAATATAAATGGCTGTTTCGTACATCAGCATTGGCAGTTGTGTTTTGAAGATTATTTATCGTATTCTTCAATAACAAATTGGTTTTTTTTATTCATTTAGGTTTATTTTTTTGTTTTTACACATTCTGTAAAATTTTCCATTATGAGAAATTATCTCTTAAACCTAATCAATGGGAATAATAAAAACTCAAGATCAGAAAATTTTAAAGCCACCATCTGCTGCTTTCACTAAGAGTTTATTCATTTGAAGTATGTCTCGACTGTCATTGAACAAAAAGTTACTGAAAAGAGAATGTTATTTATAAGTGTTATTACATCACATTACATTTCCCTTGGTCCAATGTTGTTTCAGTTTAAAACATAAAAAAACTACAGCAGAGCAAAATATGATATTCAAGAAATTGCAACATACACATTAAAAAATAAACCCTAAGAACATTAAAGGAGAAGAATAAAAAATTTAAGCATAAATTGAAATAAGAAAAAAAAAATAACACTTAAAATTAGTAGAAAACAAGATTTATTAAAATTTGTTTGTGTGGGTGGATATGTATTTTATTTTATCTTACCTTTGCTTTGTTTTTAAATTCATGCAACTAATACTTGTAAACGAAAAGTTTCTCTATTTATAAATTGCTTATTAATACATGTAGAATCATGAAACTTTCTATTTGCTGACTGTATAGTAAATGCATAAGAAATTTTAGTATTGACACTTTGTTGTAAGATAATAACGTACAGATTAAGATTCTCTCATCACACATATTTCAATTTAAAAGGTAATATTTTGTATTTAATAGCTAAACATATATAAAATCATTGCACTGAATCATCTTCCTATTTAACTTTACTTTATGAGAAGTAAAGAAAAGAAGTTTGTGTGTTGTAACATTTCAAGATAACACCCGGAATTATATCAAATGGCCAGAGAAAACTTAAAATTATTTCAAAGTTTAATGACTTCAACAATTCAAATCTTATATAATTGAGATTTGGTACACATTAACAGATGGATATAATCTATAAATGCTGCAAGTTTCAAATACGTAGGTTCTGTAGTTTTCGTACCGTTAAAACATTAAAAACAGATAAAATTAGCATTATGGGAAAAATGAATTTAAACTTAATTTTATACTTTATTTAACAAATGATCCTCTTCCTATTGGCAAACTGTTCTCAATCATTTCTTCCATAAGGAGACGCAGTTCAAACATTATCAAACATGATATCCTCACAAGCTCTACTCATTTTCTCTGTAAGTCCTTTTTTTGGTGAATTTGTGAACCACTGGAAATGACTTGCAAGGCCCAACACAAGAATAAACAAAAACAATGGCTGATGACTTTACCTTAGGTCTGCCTTTCTGATTCATTTTTATCGAGGAGGCAGGCTAGGGCTGATGATCCAGTAGAATGGTGAAACAGCTGTTCCCTAGTCCTCCTCATAAAAATGAATCGGAAAAGGCAATTGTTTTTGTTTATTCTTGTGTTGGGCCTTGCAGTCATTTCCAGTAGATTTGTCAGCATGTAAAACTCATTTCTTTTAGTTGTGAACCACTGTAAACTTCTTTAGGGGAGAATCTCTTAATTCCTCCTTTTTGATGACATGAGAAGTCCCTTGCTCTAGATGATCCTGGGTCACTCTGCTTATATGGGAGAGATCTTGCTGAAAAATAGACCTTATCAAGATATAGCTGAAATGACAATCGGGGAGTAACCCATTATCTAACATGTTGATTAAGCTCTTTTTTTTAAAAAAAAAAAAGTATTATATAATTTTGTTCATTTGTAAGATTAACTTGGTATTGCAAATTTATTACAAACACTGTTACACTGTGTCTTATAATCCGAATGTTTAGAGTTATTTCCAAAGATTCCTCTGATCCTTTTTTTAGACATATGTCTTTTAATTTTTTAGCAAAACTATAGAACCTACATATTTGAAACTTACAGCAGTTATATATCATATCCATGTGTTAATATGTGCCAAATCTTAATTGTATAAGATTAGAATATTGTTGAAGTTATTAAACTTTGAATTCAATAAAAAATGTTTCTGGCCATAGAAACTTTACTGTGATAGTTAATTATAAAATAAATTGAACATTTTGTTAAGCAATCAACAGTAATTTTAGAAGATTTATATAAAAACATGGAAATTAATATAACTTTTCTCACATTGCTTTGTGATTGTTGAAATATGTAAACTTTTTGTTAATTTTTACTTCAGGACATTATTAACATATATTTCTCTAAAAATGTTGTCAATTATTTTTCATTAGTATTTTTTAAACTATATATTTTAACATTTAAAGCGTGTATAAATTTTATTTTAGGAACTTTTTTTAATTAAAAAAAAAACGAAGCAAATAGAATTAACCTTAAGAAATATAAAATCTACATTTTTGCAGTTTTTATTTACTTGTTAAGTGTTAAGTTTAAAGAATAAGTTAATATAAATAAACAATCTATTGACAACTACCCAGGGAAAGCAAAATTAAGAAGACTCTTCCGTAAGGTAGCACCATCTGGTGGCTAGCAAGAGAAAAACACGTTTATCAGTAGCATAAAGTTTCCTGTAAACCTATACTTACATCCCTTTTCGAAAACTGTTCTTTGAAAATTTGATGATTGGTTAATTCTTTTAGGATGCTTTTAAAACATAACTGTTTTCGAAAGCTCATCTATGGTGATTTGCTATTACACCTAACCCCCGAAGAACACGATTAATGATATTGGTTCTGTGTTCTTTGAAACCGTGTTGTTCGAGACTACTAAAAACGGGATTCCGTTTCAAGTGTGAAAATAAAATTAAAAAAAAAAACGATATGTTTTAATTTTTTTAATTTTTTTTTTTGTTAAATATAAAACTAAAAATTTTTATTTTAAAAAAATTTAAAATACTTACTATTAAAGAAAAAAATATTTATGAAATAATTATGAATAACATTTATAATGACAATAGGGAAAAAGATAAGTAGATACAATTGGTTAAAAATCTTTCAAATCAATAGATTGAAGAATAATTTTGGTTTAAGATTGGAAAACTATATAAAATATAAATTATTCAGTCAAATTAATTGGGAAAAATATAATTCTAAAACACTAATGGCCAAGTGCACTAAACTTCAATTAACTTATATGGTTGCATTGTGGACGTAGCTAAAATTAGTGGGGAGGGGGGTGCTGCTACAGAAAAATTTTAGCTTTTGCTATAATGTGAAAGGAAAAAATAAACATGTATAAAAAGAAATTTATCAGGTTTCTGAATAAATTTTCTTTTTATACATGTTTGTCCTTTCACACAATTTTAAAACAAAGGCTAAAATTTTTCTGTAGCAGCACCCCCACTAATTTTAGCTACGTCCACAACACAGCCGTCAAAGTTAGTTGAAGTTTGGTGCACTTGGCCATAAAAGTATTAAAAAGGTTAAAACTTCATTATGAATCGCTGACGTAATTGATGAGAATATTATTCTAAATTTTTAACTACTGTAATTTTATATCAAATAATATATGTATTTTTATTCTTTTTCAAAAGAATTACTCGAAAATAGTGTAGTTTGAAACCATGTATTTCGGGGGAAGGTATCCGTGTTCTTCGAAACTCGTGTTCTTCGGGGGTTACCTGTATTTAATACAAAGACAGTTTTTCAGAATAAAATTTAGTTTTCTTTTATATTGTAAAACATGTTGATCTTATTTTAATTTGCGTATATTTATTTGATATAATAAAAACCACTCCGATTAGCAGAGAACTCCTCTCACGTTGGCGAGTGGGGCAATTACCTAGGACGGCACTATCCAAGAAGCGACAGATGAAGAAAATTTTAAATTATTCACTTTGAAAGAATTTTTGTTTTTGTAAGATTTGGCTGATTTTTGTTAAGGTCAGATCTGGGGATTACTCGACGACCTAGGCGCCAAAAAAACTTAACTATGTCACTGCTACAGGCAGTCAAATTCAATTATGTATTTGTCCTTTTAGTCCTTCCTTTTCTTTGCTGGTGAAGAGGAAAGAACACATTTTTCGAGAGTGCGCTCAGAAATAATCCTTAACCTGAGGAGTAATTCTGGAAATTCCGAATTGCGAAATACTTCCCGGCGTATTGATGGATGGTCCCGCGGTGACAGACTAGACTAATTTTGCGGAAGACTCCCCATTAACGGATTACATTTGGCGCTGGAATCTTAACTTCATTATTTAATTTTTAATCATTCGGTAACTTTCAGAATTAGGAACAGCGTGATCCATCTTTTCATCGACTTGAACCAATAATTACCTAAATTAGTAAGAAAACACAAGTAATTTTATTTATTGACGATGTAATTTAAGTATTTTGAAAGAGATAAAATTTATATACATAAATTACTAACCTGACAAGCACAAGAGTAAACAGCTAAGAGGCCTTTTTTTTTATGTAAATTAAAAGGGGTTTTACATAAACTAGTTCTATATTAATTTTAATCCGTTGTTAATTTCTATTTCATCTGAATAAGCAACAACGTCATAATCCACAATAAAACAAGGTAGGGATAGCGATTAGTAAACCAATTACAGTGCTGTGCAACGTCTTCTGACAAGTAAACATAATTGATATTGCTTTAACTTTCCTTATTATTATAAATGTGTTTGTTGCGAATGCAAAAAGCGCAATTGTTGCGATTATTGTGATTGTTGTAGAGCCATATTATCAATGTGATTGTTGTGCAAAACACGCAATTGTTGCGATTGTTATGATTGTTGCTAATGAGATTTTAATGATACTTATTGTCCTGTCCACAGACGGACAGACAAAACGGGAATATTAGTCTCCTGATTACTAATCAGAAGACTAAAAAGGGTTTCTTTTCAGTAAAAGATGAAAATCCTGATTTTTAAAAATAGTTTTTTTATTTCTATTTTAGTGAGGAAACGTCATCTGTTTCGTTGAAGTGAAGACACACTCGAAATGCGTTCAATGCAGGACATGAAAGCTTTGGAAGTAAGAAACTGCTCAACATGATTTTTGTTTTAAGAAAACTAATAGGTGTCCTTAATATAACTTTTTTTTTGCCGAATTGAAATCTATACAGCCGGACCTCGATATAAGGTCATCCCTTGGGACCTTGCGAAAGTGACCTTATAAGCGGGATGACCTTATAACCGATTCATACGCTTTGTCAATAAATAAGCATTATATAAATACAGTATAATTCTTTGTAAAATTTAATACGTACAAAAACATCAGTTTATTACGTTATAATTTTTTAATTTAGTTGAACCAATAAAAATTAGGAATCAGAAAGAAATTATTTTTAAAAATTTTAATTCGGAATAAGGTTTTTTTAGAAATAGTACTAGTATGCTCAAGCAAAGTACTTACGTGTTCTTACGTGCATTTAGGCCTAATTTTACGAACGTACAGAATCGCTGTAGTATTAAACGCCTTCCCTCTGTAGAAATCAATTAAGAGTCTTTCATTATAATAAGAACAAGACTGGAACCTCCAAGATTAAAAGCAAGAAATAAAAAAACGCATTAAAAAGAAAAGAATAGAAACCCATTGTGTCAGACTCCGCTGGCCACAAATGGATTTTCTGTAGGCATCAAATTAATTGCCTAAAAAATAGTAAACACATTAAAAAGAGACGACCTAGTGTTTTATTAGTGCAAAGCTCCATTCCCAAACAGCTGTTTCACGCTATTATGGCGATCATCAGTGGGAATAAAACACTAGGTCCTCTCTTTTTAATGTGTTTAATAATTTTTAGGCGATTCATTTGATGCCTACAGAAAATCCATTTGCGGCCAGCGGAGTCTGACACAATGGGTTTCTAGTCTTTTCTTTTTAATGTGTTTTTTTATTTCTTGCTTTTAATCTTGGAGGTTCCAGTCTTGTTCTTATTTTAACTTATATCCACCTCCGTAATGGGACCTAGGGGTTTTATGCTCTGCTTCCCACTGATGATCGCCATAATAGCGTGAAACAGCTGTTTGGGAATAGAGCTTTGCACTAATAAAACACTAGGTCCTCTCTTTTTAAAGTCTTTCATTATCAATTGACAAAATGTTTTTGTTTGAATTACCTTTTTTGGGCCGACCCATTTTGATGATTTTATGCCTTCTATCTCAAAAAAACTGCTCGAAGTGACTTTCCTATCGTGAAAGCGCCGCCTTCCTTCTACGTCACCATTGTCACGTGATTTCATCCGTTCATGTCATTCGCTCGCGCACCAGCAATACTTCTCGACAACTAAAATTGTTCCTATTTTTCCAGCAATATTGCTACGTGTTCGGCCAGCATAATGAATATAAAAAATTGTACCCAACATAGACACGTGAATTTTTTTTTTCTCATCAATTGCTGAAATCAAGTTTTTCAGTCTGTAGTTCATTTTCAGATTTTCAATGACCCCCTGATCCAAAGGTTGCAAAACACTGGTAACATTTGGGGGTAAGAAAACAAGCTCAATTGATTTCAACTGAGGTATGTTGATATGAGCAGGGCAATTGTCTGCGATGAAAACAACTTTTCTTTTATTTTTCAAAAAAGTGTCTATCGAAACGCCATATAGTTTTCTCAAATATGTTAGCATTCATCCATGCTTTTTTGTTTGCATCATAATCCAAAGGTAAAGACTTAACGTTTTGAAGCAACGTGGCTTTTGAAATTTTCCGATAACTAGCGGTCTCAGTTTTTCAAAGCCATCCATATTAGCTCCTAAAAAAATTGTCAGTCTTTCTTTACTTTCTTTCTCCCCTCTACATTTTTCTTTCTTTAGAGTTTTGTCGGGAAAAGAAAGAAAAATTCTTGGAATTGAATCATTGGGGCACTGAAATCACAGACAAAAGTGACCTTATAGGCGATTACGATATTTAAGACCTGACCATATATCCGATAATCCATATTGAAGGTAGGATTTATTAATTCCTTCAACCCCAAAAATAACTTAGCAGAGTGGATGTGATAACACTGTAATAACTTTATTTGTACAAACTGAATAGAAACTATTTAAATCAATTCTTTAATTCTCTCAGAATAGTTCAATAATAACAAAAGTTCTTTATAAGTCCACCGGGCCACGTCTTCTTGCTGCGAACACACCCGCACTTCCAAAATCATCATCATCAGTGTTCTGTCGTAGACAGGTCCAATGGCAAGCAGCAAATAAGGTCAGCAATGTCTCTTCCTCCAAGTTGTTCTATTTCTTGCCTCCTCTTTCAGGCCTTGATATCCACTTGTAACCAATAGGTCATCCAGGATCATTTTTCTCTTTCTTCCTCTTGGTCTCTTTCCCTCAATCTTCCCCTCCAATACTTCCTTCATGAGATTTTCACCTCTCAGCACATGACCAATCCAGTTCTTTTTTCTTCTTCTAATGTTCTTTAATAAACTTCTCTCTTCCCCAATTTTTTCGAGAACTTTGTCATTAGTCACCTTGTCTGTCCATTTAATTTTCTCCATCCTCCTCCATAGCCACATTTCAAATGCTTCTAGCATCCCAGCATCTCTCTTTCTCAGAGTCCAAGTTTCTGAACCATACAAGGATATACTCCAAATGTAACATTTTATAAGTCTTTTTCTTAATTCAATATCCATCTGATTTGTGAACAAGTTTTTTCTGTTATAGAATGCAAATTTACCCTTACGAATTCGCTCTCTAATATCTAAGTTACATCTGCCGTCTTCCTGTATTATGCTTCCCAAATATTTGTATTGCTTGACCTGTTCCACCTTTTCTCCATTTAATTTAATACATACATTTTCAGCATTTCTGGCAACTCGCAGCACTTTTGTTTTCTTGGCGTTGATTTCCATTCCAAATTTAAGACAGGCTTCATTAAATCTTTTCAGCAAGTGTTGTAAATCTTCCTCACTCTCTGCTAAAATAGCCAAATCATCCGCGAATCTAACGCTTTTTATTCTTCTTCCTCCAATACTGATTCCCGTATACTCTTCACAATCAAAAGCTTCCTTTATCATTTCTTCCGAAAAGATATTGAATAGCACAGGGGATAAGCAGCAACCCTGTCGCACTCCTCTTCCAATTATACATTCCTTTTTGCTTCCTCCTTTTGACTCAATTATTGCCTTTTGATTCATATAAAGTTCCGCAATCAGTCTACGATCTCGCCAATCCACACCTATCTTCTTTAGTACTTTCATCAGTTTATCCCATTTCACCATATCAAAGGCTTTTTTCAGATCAATAAAACAAATATAAACTTCTCGATTAACTTCAATATGTCTTTCACAGATTGTTCTCATCACTCCAATTGCATCTCTTGTTCCCCTGTTCTTCCTAAAACCAAATTGGTCCTCTCCTAGATAGTATTCCACCTTGTTGTATAGACGTCGTTTGATAATATTTAACATCACCTTAGAGGTATGCGAGATTATACTAATTGTTCTATAGTCACTACATTTAGTAGGGTGTCTAGTTTTTCCAATAGGTATTAGAAAGCTTTTAGTGAAATCTCTAGGCCATTCGCCTGTTTTATAAATGAGATTGCAAAGCCCCAAAATCTCATTAATTCCACATTCATCCAGCTGTTTCAACATTTCTCCAGGAATCTCATCTACACCCTCCATTTTCCCACTTTTTAGCTCCTTAATAGCCATTTCCACCTCACATTTCAGTATGTCCGGACCTCTTTCTTCCAATAAAATTTCATCCTGTTTTTCTAGTACTATTTTATCTGGTTTTTCATTCTTTGCGTAAAGCTCCTCAATATATTCCTTCCACCTAACCCTCTGCTCTTCCTTGTCATATATCAGTTTTCCTCGTTTATTCTCAATGGGCAGGCTCCTTACATCTTTTTTCTTATAATGGGTAAGTTCCTTAGCTTTAATAAACATCTTATCAGAGAGTCCTTTTCTGTCCATCTCCTCAATAGATTTACATTCATTACTCAGCCAAATTTCCCTTGCCTTATCCGTTTCTCTTCTTAGCTCATTATTTAGCAATCTATATTTCTTTCTTCCTTCTTCACTGTTTATATTCTTCCATTTTCTTCTCTCTTCCATCTTGTTTATCATTTCATTTGTTATCCATGGCTTTTTTAACTTGCTGCTTTCAATAAATCCAATTTCATCTATAGCTGTTTCATATATCAATTTTTTTAGTCTATTCCATTTAAAATCGGTGTCAAGGACTTCTTCAAAAGTTTCCTCTAAGTCTCTAATTTTAATATCCATCTTCTCTCTATATTTAGCTCCGGCTGTTCCTTTAAGCATCTCTACATTCCATCTTTTCTTTTTTTTCCCGCTAAATAATTTCTTCAATCTAATTCTTGCCTCTAACACAAGCAGCTTATGGTCCGAATCTATGTCAGCTCCTGGATAAGTTAGCACTTTTTTTACACCGTTCCTGAATCTTTTTTGTATTAAGACATAATCCAACTGATATCTTGCGATGTCTCCAGGCATTTTCCAAGTATATAATCTTCTTTTAGGTAATTTAAACCACGTGTTGCTCACAATCAATTTATGCCTCTTACAGAATTCCAGTAGTCTTTCACCTCTCTCATTTCTCTTGCCAAGACCATATTTCCCTACTATGTCATTTACTTCTTCATCTCCTATTACCGCGTTCCAATCACCCATTATTATAGTACATTTCTTGGCTTTATCTTCTTCCATGACTTCCTCTATTTGGTTGTATATCTCTTCCACATCTTCATCATCGTACTGACTAGTGGGCATATAAACCTGAATAATCATCAAATCTATATTATTACCTTTGAGTTTCATCATTATCACTCTATCACTTTTGAAAACAATTTTTTTGACCGAACTTTTCACTTTTTGATTTAGCACAAAAGCCACTCCATTAGAGCCACGAGTTTTACAAGAGTAAATGACTCTGTAACCATCACTCTCAAAATCTCCTATATCTTCCCATCTAACTTCACTTAAGCCGACCAAATCCAATTTATTCATTTCCATTTCCTTCTTCAGGTTTTCCAACTTCCCGGACCGCAACGTAGTTTTTACATTCCATGTTCCCATTCTAATGGTTTCTTCTTTGATATTGTCTGGCCTTTTTTGTATCCCCATTGCTCTATCTTTTCCTTTTAACTGGATGATCTCTTCGTTGACGTTACATCGGGGGTTTCGCAGGTTAACGACCTGAGAGGCCCCGTTTCCTCTCCTGCCGGGCACAACATCCACCTTATGCTGGTAGACCCTGTTCTTGCCAGTTGCGTGAGCTTTATTCGTCGTGTTTGCCATTTTTCTTGGAAAAGACTTACTGAGGTGGTTTTCCATTGCCTTCCTCAGGAAACCAATATGGTAAGGCTTCAGACCTGGAAGAGTAGCAGGCTTCCACTGCAAAGCAAGGCCGCTTCTAACTTGAAGTACAGACGCCTGTTGCTGCCGCTCCTCTGGAGTACAGACGCAGCTAAAAGAGTATCGCCGTTGGTCTTAAATAGGACTCTTCCGTCGACCTCTTCACCAGTTCAAATTTAGCCGCTTACAGAGTTCTCGGGGAAACCCACAAGCTATCTCTTTATCGCGTTGCCCGTCTCCCACCACGCGGAGGTAAGGAACTGGACTTTGGGAGACATTTCCAAAATGTAACTGTCCAATTTCACTAATATTCATTTTAACACTAGCACTTTACTGGATTTTAGTTTCGTAATAATCAGCTACTTTAACTGAAGCACAATAAAATAACGTGAAGACACTTAGGCTAAGAACGCATATGGTTATATTTATCCACGAACTCATAAACGAAGTCTCCCTTCCGCAGGAAGGGTTTATTAAAACAACCCTCAATTCGCCCAGGGTCTTTCACCCACGCACATATACAGTTGAAATCTATATTTTTCCTCTTCAAGAAGGGGTCTTCACAATAGGAACAATTATGACATTGCTTAAGGGATAGAAGAGGGGAAAAGAAGAGGGGGAAGATTTTACGACTTCGTGGATAGTGCGTTCTTAGCCTTACTTCAATTATTTCACAAATATGCACCCCTCGTGCATATTCCCGTTGGAATTCTATGAGAGGGTTGATTTGTCCCTTTTCGTTCCAAACGAATGCCTTTTCGACGTTTTGAATTCCTACTTGCGAATTCAATCATTCAGGTGACCGAAATCTTCTTTTTATCGAAGCACTGATAGATTTAATTCCGTCGAATATAATTAATCCATTTCTCGTCTGCACGGGAGATATTTTCCACCACCAGTAAGTTGTAGTCCGTTGTCAAATGTACATCCGTGTGGATAATACATCGATAATTCTAATAATATTTAATACATTAAACACTAATAAATTAAAAAATATCCCCTTTCCCTTATGTTGTGTCGTAGGAAATTGAAAGATAAAAAGTACCAGTATACTTTTACCTTTAATGAAAATACTGTGGAAGAAATACAATGTTTACAGATTTATATAGACAGAGTGGAGACAATACTACTTGTCACTCCTATATTTACATTTTTAATGATAATCATCGTCACTTTCAATGCAAATCTCACTTAGACCTAAATCTTCATCATCGTCTAGCTCGCACTCTCCCATATTGTCACAACGGTCGGGATTACCTTCGCACTTGCACTTGTTAGTACACCGGAGTCCATTTGACTGACATGTACATGGAGGAGAGCAACGCCTTTTGGAGCATGAGCAGCGACAAAGTTCAAAGATAAGCTCTGGTGCACAAGGGTTGATACAAGCAACAGGTTCGTATGCACTCCCTACTTTGTTCCATCCAAAATCTGAGAGTGGTGGGTTATTGGGATGCTGAATTAGGTCCTGATTCCACTCAAAACACTGAAGGTGAGCCCTTAGCAATGCCGGATCCAGTGCAGATCTTGTTGGAGGAAGGTTCTCATCTTGACATTGTTTCTGTGTAAACAACAACCATCGCACAGCTTCTATATCGGTCAGTGTTGTTTTGGGGATATAAAGCTAACAAAATAATGAACGCTTCCAGGTTAGTCCTGACATCTTCAGTGAGTGACAGTGTAGTCCCCAATTTAGCCAAAGCTTCCAGCAGCATATCACTTGCGGAATTAAAAGCTTTCCACCTCTTTATTTTACCTTTGCCAGGAAATGATCCAGGAAATGTTACATCAGCTCCTGAAAGTGCGTGTAATCCAGGGAGTGCAAGAGCTTTCAGAGGTCCAAGTGCTCTGTAAATTGAATCTAGCTGAATGAACCTTTTAATGCCACGGCCGAGGAAAAATGCAAAATCTTTCGAAAGTTGAGGTTAACGCTAAAATCATGACATCAGTATCGGGGGAGAACGAATGATTAGTTTTAATTCCTTTCTGTGCTAAATAAGCTGCATATAATATGATCTTTGTGTCGGCCTCCTCCTGCGTACTTGCAAGACTAGATATATCATCGCCATGTGATGAAACTGCTTTGTCCCTCCAACTGCCCATGTTTAAGAATGTGTAGTAGGCCTCTTGTTCGTAGTCAGTATGTAGTTTCTTAAAAAAAAAAACAGACAGCATCAGCTAGGTCGGCCTCCCGAATAACGTTAGGTGGTTAATTTGAGTGATTGAAACCACAGGAAGGGTCAGCAGGTTTTCCAGTTAGGTGGGTTTGTACATGTTATTATTGTTGGGAGAGCACTGTCAAACGATTTTACTGGACACTCATTTGGTAAAGCTAATGATAGTTGTACAAATGTATCAGAATCTTTCATAACCTGCTACACAGTTATGACAATCCCATGAAGTGTTCTTCTACCATCTGCAGTGTCTTCAGAAAAGTTAAGGTTGTCCGCAGCACAATGTATAAATCTATTTGGTACAATGTCTGGGGCATGTAAAGTCCATCATTGTCACGAATTCTTTTCAAAACACTTGCTGCAATTTGTGTTTCTAACTTCACGACTGTAATCAATGCTACATTCAATACTACGCACAATATTCACTAGGAACTGACTGCGGGTTGACCCATGAATTATAAGAAGGATAGTTGTAAGTCCCTTGTATGATAAAACTGAGTATACTGCTTGTTTTCAACTGCGAGAGAGACAATTTGCCATCATAATTTGTGACATGTGACAAGCTCGCCTTTCAACTTTATGTTTTTCCTTTTTCTCTGCTGAAATGCCCTTCTTCCCTCAATGCACCACTTAAAAAAAGCAATTAATTTCATTTGGAATAATACCACTGAAATCTTCTGGAACAGAGCCATCAAAATTCCGCAGCTTTAATTTCAATACAAAATTTCTGATTATGTTTGCAGCCTGAAACAAAACATTAAGTTCTGTCATTTTTTTGGTCACCATAACTTTCAGCCTCTGCTAACAATTCTTCTCTGTACACTTCATGGAAACTCGCTCTGGTTAGTTACACTGTTTGGGGCGAGAAAATTCAATTTCCTTGTCCGATAGCTCCGTCTCAATAAATACCTTTAACTGCCTACGTGACAAGTACATTATTGGAAGCACAAATAGTCTTATATGTTTCTCCAAGAACATCCATTGCAAAAATTTGACCTTCTGACAGTTTTTCTTCCAGAATATTGATGAATTCGACTGCTGACGCCATTGACGAAATACTACTCTGCTCGTGCCGATGATTTTCATCATATCTCTGTTTGTCTGATCGAAGAACATTCGTGACATATTTTGTCCAACATTTTCGATGGTACATTACATCAATTGCATGGGCATCATTCATATTTATTGCTTCTTTTAACCTTACTCTGAGTTTATTATCATTTGTAAGTTTAATGGGTTTACGTAAGTTTTGGCCAGTTTTGTCGGTTGAAACTCTCCTTAGGTTTTCTTATCTGTCCGCTGCGTGATCACAAAAAAAGCACTAGTCCTTTTCGTAAGCAACGGCTTGTGACTTAGTATACCTAGTAGCGTTCGAGGAAAGTACATGAATTAGGTTGAATGCACTCTGTAGATGCCTCTTGATCTGTAGACGTTGCCTTCAAACACTCGTAATACTTGTTTTGAACTATTTTTTTGTGGGTAACATTTGTTAACAAGATCTACGCCACTTCAAATTGTTTTGTTTCAATGTCTCTAAGCTAAAATCACTTCCGAACGTCTTCAATATGTTTTCACCATTCTCTTCGCCATATTTGGCCCGTTTGTTTAGACACACAACAATTTCCTCATAAGCGTCCTTTGAAGGTTGTGAAACCCATTTCTCTGACGATTGAGCACTACAGATGAAACAGCGGAGCTTGTTGTCTGCCTTCCTTTTATTTGTCAAATGAGCATTAGATTAGTTACGTTAAGGTTAAACAGGGCCGTTTCTACCATTAGGCAAGACTAGGCGGCCGCCTAGGGCGGCAAAAGTTTAGGGCGGCCGAAGGACGGATTCCGTTTTTTTTTTTTTTGGTTTTTAAAAAAGGATTGACGGTTTTTTTTTTTTTTTTTTAATTGAAGAATTTTTTTTTTTTTTTTTTTTTTTGGTTGTTAAAATAGTTGAAAAAACTTCATCTACACTTCATTTTATTACCGAATTTTCCTAAGAATTTTCTATCTTCCTTAGGAAGATAGAAAATTCTTCCGAAAATTCGGTAATAAAATGAAGTGTAGATGAAGTTTTTTCAATATGTTACGATGTGATTTAAAGAGCAAGTATGGATTTAGAACTTATAAATGTATTGTAGACTGTTAAAATAGTTATTGTCGTTTTTTATTTTGGTGGGGGCAACATTTGAAAGGGAAGGGGCGGCATTTTTCAGTTCTCGCCTAGGGTGGCAGAACACCTAGAAACGGCTCTGAGGTTAAAGTGCCCCACGATAAGCCTACACAGGCTTTGGGGTCGCAGGTGGTCAGGCTCCCAGCGTTTAGGATCAACGGGACGAAGTTGAGGTCGGGTGGTCAGCCTTTAAGAGCATTAGATTAGAGTAGATTAATTGAAAGTGGGTGGCATGACTGCCGAGCACGTCGACTTGAAAGTTCTTTTGTAGTATCCCACGGAAAGAAGGATAGAGGGAGAGAAAGACTGAGAAATGCAGAGGAAACGGGAGAACCCCAGGAAAACCTGCCCAGCGCGGATCGCCACCATCAACGAAATCCACATGAGAACCGAACTCAGAGCTGAGAGGCCAGCGTCTTAGCGACATCGTCAATTGCGCGGCCCTAAATGAGCATTAAATACAGGAAACAAAACAAAAAAAATTCAAACAAAGAAATAATAATAATAGCTTAATATAATACCGTGAAACATTTTTATAAATTAAGAACAGGTCATAAAATAATGTCAAGCATGTAAATATGCGCTTGCAAAACCCTCATACTGCGACCTATTCATTTTTAGTTGTGAAAAATATAAAAGTACTTTTTATGAGGAAACGGTTGATCCTACATAAAAAGTTGTAATAACCTTTTCTGTGCATAATCTATGTAGCTACATTTTTTGTTTCAAACTTTTTTTCGTAATCCCAACGGTTACTTATATAAATAGAACAACATGTTTGCGATGGCGGCCATTTTGTTTTTTGGCCGCAGAATTCAAACGCACCATTTTCAAGAGTGGCACCATCGAAATTATGTTTCTCCAAGGTCAAACCAGAGATTGAGATTACTTCCACACTTGCATCATCAAGGAGCACACGGGAGCCTGTTTTTGTACATTTGACAGTCGACTATTGATTGTCTTCCTTGAAAACTTTTCGGCTGGCTTTCATTCGCAGGATTTAGTCCCAGAGAAGTTCGTTGGAGAAGGACTCGTCCAATCCAACTAATTTGCAGGTAGGCGGTTTCGGAAAGTAATTTCTTCTCTTCGGTTACGTGTAGCTCACTTCAGGTAAACTTCTTAAGCTTCAACCGTTTCACTGCATTAGCTTTCGATGTATAGCCTCTTCTGATTTATTTTGCCTTTCATTAGCCGTCTTCATAAGTTTTCTTCGACATCACCAGTCTTCATATCGTGGCTCCTTTTCTGAAATGGTCGAGTCCGGCTGACAACACGAATCGAATGGCTTTGCCATTCTCTTTGCCGGTTCTCTCTCTAACACTGAACTGAACTGCACTGGGATCGTCCGTCACTTTAGTACTCATCTCATTTGCATAACTTTGCATTGGTATCGAGGCGTTGTTACGGACTTTTCTTTTTCCTTATTTTATTTTTCTTCTCATACTTTTCAATGACGCAATTTTGTGTCGTTATGTTACTTAGTTAAGGCAAAATGATCTTTGCCTTGTTTACTTTCTCGCAAGGTTCCGCCATGTTTTTTATCTCTTCCCTCTGTTTTCTAGTTAATCTTGAAATGGCAGGTTTTCCACATTAAAACTTTTTATTTATCATTTTTTTTATTTATATTCTTGCATCCTACTACCTTATGTAACTTTTGTTATTGTTATCTGTAAATGATGGTATAGATTATTAAGTGTAATTTTGCTTTTATTTGGAACGATTTTTATGCTTGTGAAAGAGTGTGGCCATTTTGTCTCTGTACGGAGTTTATAATGATATCATTTGAAGTTTCAAGACACTCCTTATTTCTTGAAGGGCCATTGGTAAAACGTTGTTTACGTCATCATACCTATAAAATGCATTCTTGAAACTTCTGAGTCAGTCTTGCTGTGGAGTGTGGAGGAGAAGGACGTGTTACCTTTAGTCGGAGAGGAGTGACAAATTGGATTGAAGCAATATAGTTTTGCATTATTTTCCCTATGCTCAGTTAATGACAAGACTGGTATTTCATCCTGTGGTGCGTATATCTCTGGATACTTTGAGATTTTTTCTTCGTTACGTAGCGTCGGCTTCTTGGATATCTGTCAGGTATTAAGAAAGGCCGCACGCCCCCAAAGATTGCTTGGATACATTGAGCAGCCATTGTTAATAAGAAACGTTCGCGAAGTGAATAGTATGTGTTGTGCTTCTTTCGATTTACACGGATACTCCGACATGAACAGTTTAGTGAATTCCGTCGGAGCTATCCAATACTTGGTTAAAATTTACTTACGGGTACCGCGATGGCGGTCTTTAACCGGGTTTTTTTTCCAATACATACATCCTGCAGCTAAGCGAACCTCAATTAACCTAACCGAATCCTAATTGTTTTTGGTTGAAAATGTGCCTTAGCGAAGTAATGTGCCTTAGGGAAGTTAATTGTAACTAACCTAATGCTAATTACGCCGTTAGGCAGTGAATGGCAAGATCGCTTCTGATTGGCTAGTACCCGAAAGTACATTTAAACCCAATACTTTGTTACAGGACGTCCAAGACAGAGCATCGAACTGTGAGTATATTTTTCTTTGAAGAATTAAGTCAGGGAGAGAACTTTCAGAGACACTCTATAGTAGGAAAGTCTGTTTTATAGACATTTTCGATCAGACTCATTATAAAAGTGACCCGAACTATTTGTGATAACATATCTTATCTTATTTAAGTTTCTATTATTGTTAAATTGTGTTGATAAGGTCATTGTGAATTACTGTTTTTAATTACCAACTTTCTTACATTTTTTTTCCCTTTATTTGTAATCTGTTGGAGTTACCGTATTTATCATTATTATAATATATATATATTTTTATATATTGATATGTGATTTAAATTGCATTGGTCTTGATTTGTTGTGTGCTATTGTATAACATTAAGCTTATTTATAAATACTTTTTGTTGTTTAGTATACCTGAGTTGTCTATCTTTTCTTTACTTCTCCTGTAGTATTATATTTATCTGGTTATGGCTGTGGAATTTTCTTGGGCCCTGAGGTTCCATCAGCTAGGTTTTATTTTAATCACCATCTTTATGGGTGTAGGCTTCCGATTGCGTTAATAATTACTCTTGTTTTGTATATCCTCTCTGAGATACAGGGTGATCCGTAACAGCGTCGACTCCAAACATTTATTATTTCACATTTATTAATTTTATTTCCAATTGAAAAAAGTTTAGAAATTATTTCTAAAGCAAAATAATTTATTTTTTTTTACTTTCAATCCATACATATTAAAGAATTCCTATTCAATGAGCCGGGACTTTAGAAAAGTGACCTTATATCGAGGTCCGACTGTAATTAGAACTTCTCCATCACCTATAGTTTTTCTGTGGCAATGACATTTTAGTATGAGATTTTTTGTGTGTTTTTATCATCTTTCGTCCTTCACTAGGTGAAGTTCTCTATTGATTATAAATGTTGTGTGGATGTTAAATATTCAGAAGAAGGTTTGTATTCATACTGAGAAGACATGACTGTGCAGGTTCATTCATGTTCCGACATGTTTAGTCTCATCAGCAAGAGACAGTAGTGAGTTGGATGTGATCGTGATAACACAGCTTTGTTTTTACTTTTTACTGTGGATGATCTATTTACAAGTTTTATAGTGTTGTAGCCTACTTAGATTTCTAATATGCCAAGAAAGGGTTTAAACCAATCTGACAGTTTCTGTTACGTGTACGGTTCCAGTATGCTGGCTGATTATTGTTGGACCATCAAGACGCTCCACAGGCGAAATATTGCAGAAATTCAACATCTCATGATTTCTAAGGCAGAATGTTTGTGTATTAGGTTCTTTAGTATTCAGTAAGTATTAAATTTATTAAAATTATAAATTACCCTTTAAAACCTTGCCTGATGAAAAAAAATCTAAAATCATTTTTGAATTGAGGATTAAAAGTATTTGCAGATTCACTTACTTTAGTTATTGAGACAAAAAAAACAATATTTTGTTTCCCGGTGTAATAACCGCAGTTCATTAGAAGCCATCACATTCTGATAGCGTGACGAGACGTTTCGTTTTTTGAGGTTGTGGCCCGTTATGCTGATAAATTTAATACGGGACGCATAACTGTTTCGCTTTTAATGCAATTTCAATTTAACTCTTATCGGCATTTCTTAAGTTTTATTTTCAGCCTTTGAGAACGTGAGGAACCGTTAAGTGATAAAGGTATTTTCAATTGAACCATCGAGTGTTGAATCATTCATCGAACGTTTCTGCATTGTTATGTTTCCAGTAAGGGATACTATGCTGTCGTTTAGAGTTTAGATTGATTAAATCTACATTCAAGAACGTATTATTCATGTGCCTGCTATAAGGTTCATAGTAAAGCATGAGTGTCTATTATTAATTTTATTAGCTTACTTTCTGTGTTGTTCTTTATGTATTCCTCTAATAACTTCTCAACAGGTGAATGGATTTTCTGATTTGCATATTCAGGGAAGATCTAAACTTTAGATTTGAAATCATTTCCAATTGAGAAATTAAGACGAAAAGGAGAGAAAATGTCCTCTAGAAAAGCTCTGGAAACTAACCACTGGATTTCTATCCTATTTCTATAATATCTCAGTGTTTTATACAATGAATATTAATTCTTTTAGCTAATTCATTGCGTTTGATTAAAATTAATCCCATTCAGTAATTTAAATAATACAGATGATTTTTTTACAGAAAATGAAAAATTGGAACTATTTGTATTTAGTAGATGAATACAAACGTAACCATTTCCTTTTTGTCGTTTTCATGATTAAAATAAATAAAACTAACATTTTATGAAAGTATACTTTATAAGTTCTTTAAAGCTAATTATTTTTATTTTCATCTTCAAATTTTACATTCACACATCCTGTAAAGGAACTTTTCCTGCTCTTTTCGTATTTATTTTATTTTGTATATTTATTATTTTCTTTTTATATATTTTTTAAATTCAAATCTTTCCTTCCATTTCGTAACTCTATAAACAAATTAAATAAGGAAGTAATAATAAAAAATTGGAAGAGCTAAAATTATGCAAAGAAATCCCGAAAATATTTCTTTTAAATAAAAACTTCAGGAAAAAACAAAAATCACTGAAAATGATCGATGCTATTTTAATATCTAAAGTTAAGTCAACGAATGTAGAAAAAATTTCTTTCAAATTTAAACAGTGAAATTAAATAAAAACCACAATCTGGTTCGTCTACTGAAGATAACCATATGGCAAATAAAAAATAAAACGAACATCACTGAAAAGTGAAGATACCATTATAATGCACATGAATGGTCGATAAAAGTTTCTTATAATTTATTTATTTTTTTAATTTTAAACCTATCTGAATAAGTTTTACGATATTGTAGTTTCATATTTAGCTGTGAAAGATGTTCGACGCATATTTTATGTTGGATTGTCTTCTATTAAAAACGAAGTGTGACATTCTTATTTTTTGACAAAAAGAAAAAAAAGGTATCAAACATAATATAAAAAAGAAAAGATTTGTTTCGAATCAATGGCCTCATATTCAATTACTTGAATAATTCGTTAACAAAACTCGTGCTTCCATTTTAGTTTGCGCTTTTTTTTTTTTTTAATTAAAAACTAAGAACATATAGTATGTTCTTTTTAATTATATTTTTGCAAATTTTTGTTAATGTCGAGGGAAGTCAATTCTTCTCTACAAATAAAGCAAGATTATTACGGGATTAAGAATGTATTATGATATATTACTTAAACTTTTGAAAAAGTAATCCATTTTGCTTTTTATATTACAGACTTATTAATCTTTGTGGCACTGCTCAATTCTTCTCAATAGTGTTGCTTGTATTTATTAACGGAACTCGAACAATTCTAAGCTTGATGAAGGTCTTGTTTTCAGGATAATGTTTCTTTCCCATGGAAATAATTGGTAAGATGTCTTTTCTTTTTTTTGTTGTTTTTCATTTGATTCCTTCTGCAGGATTTATCGAGGTAACTTTCTGCCGATTGACCTGCATCATGTACACGAACGAGAATCGTCAAATGTTTCTATTCTTTTTTTTAGCTCAGCACAGCTCAAAGACAAAAAAACATATCGCTTATTTACTACTACAACTCAAAATTGACCATTTTCGGATTGTTTTAAAAAAGAAAAGAAGAATGGATCTTTGGATTTTTTTACTGGTAGAACGATACAGCCAACGAGAGAGCGATTGGTGTTTTTCAGTGCATTCCATTAATAACAAGAAATAAATTCAACGAACAGGAAAAAAATTATTGTGAATAATGACTGCACCTAAACAAACAAATCATGCCTTTGACTTTGTCAGCAGTGGGAATCGGGAACGGCCGTTTTGTCCTTCTTAGGGATTCATTAGCCTGATTCCCTCTGCTGACAAACTCAAAAGCGTGATTTGTTTATTTATGTGCAGTTTTTGGTTTTCATTCATAATAATTTTTCCTGCTCGTTTAAATTTATTTCTTATTATGTAGCCTGGTTTTGGTTTTCTTATAATTCAATGCCTTTTGAATCTAACGATTGTTTGATCAAAGGTTTTTTCATGTGCACTTTATTTTTAATTGTTCTTTATTTTGTTCGGGATTCACTTTCGGGAGCGAAAGCGACTTCCATTTATGTTTCACGCCTTTCTGGATTTGTCATCAAGGGAGTGGATTGGGCTGATGAGTCCCTAAGAAGGACGAAACGGCCGTTCCAGATTCCCTCTCTTGACAAACACAAAGGTGTGATTTGTTTATTTATGTGCAGTCTTTCGTTTTCATTCATATTATGTTTCAATAACTTTCAAACTCGTTTTCTGGAAAATGATATTCTTTGAGTTATGCCGTTGTTGCAGCAAATGAATGATATCATCAACGATTTCAACTGCGTTAACTGTTGCCACATGTTGCATTTGCACAACACGTTGCTAATTGTCTGAAATATAGGAATGACATTGTTTCACACTTGCCACTCAATAAGTAAACTATCTGAATAAGACGCAGAATTTAAGAATCTTTTGTAAACGATATGAAAATCGAATAATATTAAAGCAAAATTACATTAAAAGACAAAAAAAAAAGAAACTATAATTTTAAATATAAAATGGTTGCTTAAACCTTTATTAAAATTCATGATTTAAAAAGTACAATTGGTAAATTTATATCAGAACATATAATCAAGAACAAACATAACATGCATACAATCATTTCATTCGTCAAAATTTCATTTTATAATACATTTAAAATATGATCATCTTCAAAATTACAATTTTTAAAAAAGGAAAAAATGGACATTTGTTGCATTTTTATCTCTGGCATCTTTTCCAAAGGCAAAAACATATCAATATATACAACTAAACTACATAAGTGGTCTTGTAATGCTTTATTCCAAAGCTTCAACATCAATATTAAATTTTTATTGTGAAATAGCAATTTACAAAAAAAGTTGAATTAGGCATAGAGAGGTTTTTTTTTTTTGTTTAAGGGCATCAAAATGTGTTTGATAAATATTGTAATGATTTTTTATATATTCATATTTCTCTTTGTTTTATATAGTTCTATTTATTCTTATATATTTCCATTGGGATGGTGTTTTCGGTTCGTGGAATTAAGAGATCAGACTTGGGGCAAGTGAGAACTAACTCAACTGATTTATTCAGAGAATCAGGGTTTTTTTATAAACTAATGTACAGGGGCTGTGATTGGTTGGCGTGCTTTTACAATTGATTGGGGATTTAAGTCTCATGTGGTCTAACTGAATTTTAATTACCTTTATCAAATCAGAGGGGGGAAGCACGCCCCTGCTGACGGTTAATAGTAAAATTTAGAATATATAATAGAATAAATGGTGATTGCAGAGCCGGTGTTAGGGTTGGCGAATGGGGTGACCGCCCCAGGTCCCGCACCTGGTTAGAAGAAAGAGGAGAAAATAGGATTGTGGTGTTTTTTTTTTTTTTTTTTTGGTTGATAAAATAAGATTTTTTTTTTTGGTGGTGAAAATAAGATTGTCAAGGGCTTCGCACCCTCCTAGCGCCGGCTCTGCTGACTGATACAAAACACTAAAAATATATAGAATAAATAGAACTGTAATACAAAGATAAATATGAATATATAAAAATCATTACAATATTATAAAAAAAAAATTATCCTTTCCACAGCAATTTTTTTATCAGGTGGAAATGTAAAAATTTACAACTGGTAAAATATTTTGATGGTTGATTCATTGACAAATATGAAATTAGATTGATAGAATCACATAGGAGATATGTCATGTAAAGTTAACATAAAATTACAACAGAAATGATTTAATTATCCAGATCTTACTTTTCTATACTACTGTCAAAAATATAGTAAATTTAAATTTTTGGTTTTGTTTTAAAGTTAAGTAAATTAACCAATTAAAAAGTTTGACAATTGTCTTAATAATATTGTACAATTTTTCAGAGTATAGACACTATCGGAACATACAACTTTTAAATAGTCGAACTATTTATGATTGAGAGTTTATCAGTTAGATTGGATAATAATCACCTTGCTGTAGTCGAGTAATGCTAGATTTAGTTGATTTTTAAGTTGCCATCAACAATAAACTGAATTCAATATTTTATTAATTTAAATACACATCCTGTTGCCAGTTAGCACTTTTCACAGAATGTTACAAACTTAAAATAAATTTATAATAGATTGATTTCCCATTTGATAACTTTTAAATAATTGTTTATTTTGTGGTCTATTCGAATTGATAGATAAAGCTTTATGTAAATTTGTGTTTTTATAAACTTCAGTATATATTAACTTCTACCCTTGCCAAAGCTCACCATTACATTGTTTTTCATTTTATCCTTTTCATTCCAATATACTTTGCACTTCTTACTGTGGTCACCAGAATTATTGCAGTGAATTATTATTTCATTATCATAAATTATTCACACAGTCCGAACTTTAAACATTACATTAATTCATCTATTGTTTGAGTACAAAAAATTTTTGCCCCCCCCCCCCAAAAGTTTAATGCACTTGATCAGAAGCCACATTTACAATAACTTCAGATTGTGATAAGTCGGACATTGAAAACTAACTAACTATTTACAAATACATTGTTGCCATCACTAGTTAATCTATGTCATAAGTCATATAGAGCTTCGCTTGCTTTCTATTATCGCTTCTTCTAGAACCAGTTATGACTATATAAAAAAATGCTTCTGTGAATCTTTCACCAAATAGAAATATTTGCACCTACCGGACTCTCGGCTTTTTCAACATCTAATTCCAAAATTATATTGTATTTTTTTTTATGTATTTATCGCTTTTATTTCTGTCTTTAAATAAAATATGTTAACTATACATCACTTTAACCGCTCAATGGAAATGGAGTACTACATTGTAGTTCCATTTTTTTTCTCGAACAACTGCTATTTAAAGGTTGATGCTTAAATTTTAGCACCTTTTTCTTCTGCATGGACTGAATTCCATCGTATGAGGAGGCCTTGTGAGAATGTGGAATCCTGAGGTAAAATTGTATGAACACAGGAAATGCACATTGGTATCAACTAACAGCTGCCTCCAAGTGTCCTAGTACTCACAGCAACAGTTTCATGTCATTCAGATACTATTTGGCACGTTTAAATTTTGTTCTAGAAGATATTCTGAAATGACAAAAGTCAGTGAGTCTTGTTTCTCAGTAAAAAAAAAGATTGTTTAATACTGAAGAGTTTTTCATTTGATTAGGTTGATTAAACATTATAATGACAAAAATAAACATTAAAACAGGCAACCGAAACTCCTGTATAGGATTCATTTTGAGCAGGTTTTGAAGATACAGGCTCCAAAACTTGACCAAATGAGAACAGTCGAAGCTGAAAAGCCAGCTTGACTGTTACCTTGTCTACTGTGAAAACACATGGAACCTATTAGATGGACGAATGATGGGCCCTACAATTTATCGTAAGAAATCCCCAGCCTCTGCTGAGGATCCAATCTGTAGACAAGCACCTACATCATCAGTGTTACTGGAACCATCAAAATAAGAATTACTGTCCATTATTGTTTGCTTGTTATTTGCTTAAACCACTGCTATCCAATTGGAACTGGATTGACGTACATCCATTGATCCTTATGCTGTTTTTATGGCCCTCATTGACTGATCTGAGAGATGAAAATATACAAGACAAGTTTCCTATCAAGTGCTTCATTACATTTATGTAGATATAGAAACCTGATGAAGTGTTTATTGGAAAAATATGGCACCAAAGAAACAATGAAACAAACAAGTTTTAGTTTATTTATGGCGGGAGATTGAACAAAAAGAGACTTTGGTGATTTGACAATGTGGAGGTCAGGGGGCAATCCATACTTTGCTCCTGAATATGAACCCCATCTTCTTCAACAGAGGATGGCATTATTCTCATGGCCTGTCTGATAGACACACAACCTGTACCTCCAGATGCTGAACATGCATGCCGAAATGCATAATATCGGTTCTTCTCTTTTGCAACTATAAAATGATGGCAATATTAATTCATTGTTCTTAATGTTCCTATTAAGACTGAAACTTGGCTTAAAGAAAAATGAACTGCATTGGTTTAAACAAATTTAAAAACAGACATTTCAATAGCATATTAAAATAAAAAATAAGCATTGTAAAAGTTTACTTGGTACTTGTGCAATGCCTCAAGAACTGTGGCAACAACACTGCAGCTGTAGTTGATACAAAATGGCAATTGGAGGTAATGTGATAAAAGCAATCCTACCGACAGAACATAAAAGAGTTGTACGAAGCCTTGACCACATTTTCCTGCACTTTAAATGATACTTGGACAAGGTACTTGCGTTCAGAACCCATAAATTTCTGTCGGAGGCCTTGTAACAAGGAATGGCAACTGTTGATTGGATGCTGATATGTATTATTTCTTTTTATTATTATTTGCAAGTTCATGCATTAACAAGCAATTCTGACGACTACTTATAAAGGTAAAATATTCTCCAAAATGTACGACTTGGAATTATGGGACTTTTTTTAATTTTTTTTTTGTTAAAATTATCAGTTTTATCACAAACATAGACAATATTTACATTTTCAGTGTCAAAATTAAAAAAGGGAAAAGGAAAAGGGAACTAAATGAAATAAGCACACTATTTAACCATGGAAAAAAAACAAACAAGTCGTCAGCACATTTTGATTGAAAAAGTGGAGTCTATTAAAAATATAGTTGCTATTGTTAAGAATTCTAGAAGTCAAATATTATCTTGAACCATGGAATTAAAGAGATAATAAACTTGTTGCAAATCATATATGTAATCTTCAAACAAATTAAACCTTGTCTGAGTACATAGTAAAACAATTAATGTATACTTCAAAACAAACCTCATTTTCTGTTTATTTAAGTCTCTCAACCATTTTTATTTTTTCTAATTTAAAAACAATTAAAAAGTCGAAGCATCCAAATGCTCACAAAACTTGACAAATTTGATAAATCAAAATCCTTAAATTTTTTGTGCAAATTTTCTATCCCGTTTTTATTGCACTCTTATGGTTGCCAAATCTCTCACTAAGTTTATTGCCTGAATTTCCTATATAAAAACACGATTGTTTATCACATTTCAATAAATAAACACAGCCTTTTTCGTCTTCTGATTTTGTTTGTTTTGAATTGAAATAAGGTTTAGGAAACTGAAATTTGTTATCTAATGAATAACCGATTTGTATATCTGTATTCTTAAATATCTCATTATACATTGCAAAGGTTTCGGGATGATATGGATAACTGGCATAAATAGTTTTATTATTATCAATTTTCTCCAATCTATTATAAATTTTCTTCAATGTGTTTTTAATGACATTTTTTATAAAAACAATTGGATAACAGTTATCTATAAATTGTTTTTCAATCATATCTATGTGTTCGTAAAAATGTATTTCTGTAGAACATATCTTGAATGCATTATTTACTTTCATTTCAATAAGATTCTTTTTTAAAAACATTGGAACCAATGACGTAAATGCCAAAACTGCATTTGATGATGTTGGTTTTTTGTATGGTTGAATTTCTGTATTATTAGTACCTTTAGTAACTAGTACATCTAAAAACAGTAATTGATTATTTTTATCTTCGAATTCATATGTGAATTGTATATCAGAATTTATACTATTAAATTGTTCAACTACTTTAGGCCACGAGTCTTTATGCGCCACCAAGAATACGTCATCCACATATCTTTGAAAAAATGCAATATTATTATTGTACTAAGTAAATACTTGATTTTCTATGTATTTCATCGATATTTCTGCTAAGATTGGAGAAATCGGTAAACCCATAAAAATACCCTTTGTTTGTCTATATATTACATTATTAGCTATGAAAAATTGGTTATCTATTATAAATTATCTATTATCAATCATGCTACAAATTAAATTTTTATTTGTCATATCTTCTTCTAAAATATTATCTTATGCTAATTTAAGTAAGTTTTTTGAAATTGAAGTAAATAACTCCGTTGCATCAATAGATAATATAACCATGTCTTCGTTTATCTTCAGATTTTTCAAATTGTTAAAAAAATCGTGCCCATGTTTAACAAATCCAATAGAAGTTTTTTGATATTTTTCCAAAAATTGTTTTATACATTTTGCTACTTTATATAAAATCGAATTGCAACAATTAATAATAGGTCTAGATTTAAATCTTTTTTTTTTTTTTTTCATCTTTTTCTTTGAGTTTTCAGAGCAACTCTCATTCTTGGTAGTTTTTCTTCATAATTAATAAATAATATGTTAATTTCTTTTTCATCAAATTCATATTGTCTACCTACTTTCCTAATATTTTTCCTTATTCTTCTATCTATTTTGTCAATAGGTTCATCAATCTTTTCATAATTATTTATATTTGATACATGATTATTAATCATCTCAAAATAATCATCTTTGTCTAAAACCACCATTACTTTACCTTTATCAGACTCAGTAATGACAATATTATCATTTTTTCTCAAATTATTGTAAGCCTGAATTTCCAATGGAGATACATTGCTATTATTAATTATTAATAATAGCAATAATAATTATAATATAAGTAATAATAATTATTATTAATTAGTAAAGATATTAGGTTGAGAATGGGTTAGCTGCAGAAGAACCCGAAATATCCCGGAGATATGTAATGTATTTTAGAATTTTAATTTGATTGTGTGTTTTTTTAAAAATTTTCTATTTAATATCTCAAAAATATATATAGGTTTTTATTTTAATACTAAGTTTTTAATTGTTTCTTTTCTCTTCCCCACCCAAAAAAGAAACTAAAAATTCTGTTTATAAAGTACAATATGAAGACGTCTCAAAAGTCAATGGTTCAACATATATTTGCTAAAATCTACTTGAATCCATGCTTTAACAAAAAAAAAAAAAAAAACCAAAACACAACAACTTATAGTTATCTTTTTGCTAATCTGGTTAACTACAGATCAGTTAAAATCCTCACATTAGTCCTTTTTTCTTCTTATCTTACTATTTTAGTACTTTAGGCTATTTTAGATTTCTTCTTATCTTACTAATACAATCGTATGTACAAAATTGTTCAGCATGTATATATGTATGGACAGACACATGTTAAAGATTACATAAATTGCTTGTAACAAGTTGGCAATTAAAAACTTTTAAAAAAAAAAAGAAAAAAATTAAGATTTAATGGAATCCACAGAATCTGAACTACTTAAATGGATATGAAGAGGGGTCTGAATCCTTTTAAAAAGAATGGATATGTAAAACAATGTTATTGAGTTCTTACTAAAACACACACAAAAAAAGCACTATTGAGGTTCAGGAGCCCACTTGATATCATAAGCGTAATGCGGCTTTTTGTTCCTTTGTGAATGTGACCGTTATGAAACCCTCAGCAATAAAAAATAAAAACAAATTAGTCGAGTGGAATTCCTTCCCCGCCCCACAAAAGTCCCTGACTTAAGCAGATCTGATATAGCTCAGCCACATAGGAATTAAATCATTACAAATCACTTTCACCCACAGCCTTCCTGGATATGTCAATGAGGACTAAATTTTCATGAAATTAAAAAAAAATTGAATTATGTTGCACTCTGAATTGGAATAACACTCCGAATTGGAATAACACTGACAAATTGTCTTAAAAATTCCAAAAGTCTTAAAATAAAAACTGAAACCATGAAAATACAATTAGCTAGCTTTAGGCTCAGACTTTAAATTACAAAGTAACACTCAATCAAAAATTCTCGTGGCAGTGATTTCATCTTTGCCACTGATGTCCGAAGAGCTTTCTTCATTCTTAGCACTTGCTCCTTTTGAGAGCTCAAGCTAACATTGTACCAAGACTTGCATAAAATTTGCCACAATTTTTTTTTTTGTAAGAATTCCTGACTTGTAGCTACATAAAGTACAAATCACTTACAGTCTTACTGGTGAAGGTATTATAATGGTCATCTTCATGGAGAAGATGCTGTGATATAATTCTTGGTATAAGAAATATTACAATAATAGTAATTATATGATTTAAAAAGAAATAAACCTTGATCTTGCTTCACAGACACAAATTAATGTAACTTCACACCAGTATTTTATATTTTTATTTCCCTTTTGCTTCTTCTTCCACTGTAATGGTCAATCGAAGAAATACACGGCACATTCTGTACAGGGGAATGTGGAATCAAAGTCTTGCTTCTTTGCAGGAAAAAATATAGTTCATCAAAAGTACATGACATTAATACATTTTTTTCTTCTTCATATCAAAGAGGATTTGCATTTTTTTTTTCCTTCCTTGACCAGGCTCACTCCACCCTTTAACAAACATTTGCTTTTTGACTAGTACACGAAAACTCCCCAGCCCCATGACTTACGGGGAAATTGGGTCAATTTGTTAAAATTCATACTTTTTTTCCAGATCATTACACAGCTATTATTCTATTGGCAATTATTTACAGGAGGAAAAACAGAAAATAGGACGATTCATATCTGCGGGTGATTAACTCGTTTCTTTACTTTTTTATTTCTTAGTTAGTTGGGAAGATTTTAATCAATTAAAAAAACTGTAAATATTTGTTATCGTCAGAGTTGCTTTCATTTGAAGGCAGTCTTGGCTGCTGATGGATCCCTCTCTGCTAGGAACTGACTTGTTAATGGAATATATATGTGTATATGGATTCTATAGGTCTGCAAGTGATTCAGCCAGTACTCGATGATACTTGGATGGAGACCCCATCGATGGCACCGTTTCGCAATCAGAAGTCGATGTCCCGAACGTCAGTAGGAGTCTCGGATTGGCCATGTTCTTCTTTAATGGCATCTTTCTTGCAAGATGGATTGGAAGATGGGGGACACTGGATAACTGCATTCTGGGCAGCAGCCAGATTGGTAGCCACTAGTTCTTCTATTTGCTCTAGACAGGCTCGCAAACAGTCCTAAGGGAGATAAAAAAATATATATGTAAGAGAATAAGAAAAACCAATGACTTAACATTTCAAACATAAATAAAATCGTCCCTAGCTTCATGAACATTTGGTTAATAAAGTTTGTTAGAAGCAAAGTTTTTATTATTATTGAAGGCATCTCGTTACAACAAAAATAAAACTCTTAGAATTTTGCACAAAGTTTGTAGTGATCTTACATTGGTTACAAATTCCACGACATTGTTTCACAAGCCTTCGCTCCAGTCTGAACATGCTCCTTTATTAAGTTGAATTATTTTCTACATTTTTGTTCAAGTTATTCCATAAATTTCGTTGCAAACGTTTCAGAATATCATATATTAAAAATCTGAGAACCTTATAAAATTTCATTAATTGATACTTGGAGGTTGTTTTGATGGAAAATTAACATTATAAGTATGCGCTGTTACTATAAGATAACCAGATCTCTCTTTTTAGTTTCACACTGTAGGTTAAGATTTCTCACTTTTAAAATAAAAAATAAATTACAAAGTATTGTGGTTTAACTGATTTCAGGATGAAATATTCTCATGTTACAGAGAACGAAGTTTTTTACATTTAAAGTTATACTTTGTGTTTTGTAATTAACTCTTCCCATCTCTTGGAAATGGGTTCATCACAAAAGGAATTCCCGCCCTGAACGACGTCTCCACTCACTCGAGGAATAATTCGGACTGAAGCCCTTGTTTATTTACACGTCGTGAACGGTTACGACAGATTTCAATGTGATTTTTGTACAGGAGAGTCTACTGCACTAACAGCGGGGCTTTCCCAGGGCGAGCATCCTTTTAGATAAAGTTACAGCCTCGAGGAAAAAACCTTGGCACACTTCCTGTCCGCCACAAGCAGTGAAAAGAGGCCCAGTGCAAGGGAGAAAGACGTCTCGACAAAGACGCGGTTTTGTTCTTACACGAATGCTTCTTAATAGCCAGTTCAAATTCAAAACAAAATTTATAACCCTCGAAACCAACTGTCGCAAAAGCACGCCGTTTTCTTTCACAGTCATCCCTAATATCTAACTTTGCAAAAAATAAGGGGGATCGGGTTTTCTCCTTGCAGTCAATAAGTTACAGCACCTTGTAGAAGTCAGGAGCTACATCTCAAGAATTTATAATATAAAGAGTTCTCTCATCAAGATTTATGAAGGCGAAGGATTAAGAAAGATAAAATAATCTTTTCTGGATGATTTATTTATTTATGAGATGAAACTTACTTAATTAGGAGCAAATAGGTCTGCGCTAACAGAAAAATTCCCAGCCTCCATTATTGTATTTTTTCTCCCCTCCCTGAAAAGTATCAATGATTGAAAGGTCTTTCCTGTATTAATCATGGCACTTATTTTCCTGAGGTTAGAGCTGTCATCAAGAAGAAGTTTCCTAATGAAGCGTCTTTGATTACTTTGAGGATGAGCTATTTCACGTTATCACCGCTCATCAGTTGCACTCGAGATCAATGATTTACGATACAGTCGTGATGTCCTGACTACATAACAAGAAAATTATAAATTAAGTAATTTTAAATACTTTAGCGTTATTGTGAAGGAGGAATTTGGGAATTATTATAAGGACAATGGAACATAAATTTCCGATTTTGAAATTACGCATTAATGGCAGATAATAAATTCTCCAGAAATTTTACAATTTTTACAGCAACTATTTTTTTTTTTTTTAATAATAACAATAACAAAATAATAGTAGTTCTGAAACAAGCATTTTATTTTCTTTCGTAGGCTACACTGAGAAAACTCTGAATGAAGATTTTTACTATTGGACATCTGTGTGACGTCATTTTGCGAACGGCACTTTGGCCGAGTGACTGGAAAAATACTGTTCTCCACCAGTAGTAGTTCAGGGGATGTAGCTCGGGGCAAAGGAAACCTTTGAATGACCGTGCAAAGGAATGCATGGGAAAATTTCCCCCTCCGCTCCCCGAGTTTGTTGGTGGCCGCAGAGTGGGTCCCATTAACTCTCGGGGAAGAGGAGGGGTGTGGGGGAGGGAAGAGACTCCTCCCTCATACACATGCCCTCCACCAACTCCAACTTGTTTAACAGGTGGAGAAAAGAGAGGAAGAGTATGAAAAAAAAATCAGACTGAGACGCCCGCCTACGCGCTCTAATAATGCGTGGCTGTCACTACTGCCATACAGCGGCAAATCGGCGAAGCTCTTGTATTTAGAGGCCTGTAATTACTTGTGTCTCAGCAATGGAGATAAAGCCGGTTCAAAGGGTATGTTGTCTAGGGGAGGGTTTTATTATTTAGAAATACGCAAAGAAAGCGAGGGAGGCAGACAAAAGAGAAAGCATCTCAGTAGGAATCAAGATTAATGATTATAAAAATTCACAAATTATTTTAATTAATTACGCTGTTTCAAAAAAAAAAAAAAAGAAAGAAAAAAATTATCACTCAAAGAAAATCTATTCATTACGATTTCTAAATGTTTTTCTAAAAGAAAAAAAATATATAATAATTGAAGTCCATACGAGTTCAATTGAGACTTCAACTGCAATTGCTTAGGTAAATTTTGTTATTACTTTTATTTTTGTGCAACAATAACAGCATAAAAGAATAAAATTAGATTAAATATAGAAGAAAATGTCTATTTAAAAAAATCAGTGCTTTCCAGATATTAGAATTGTTAAAACCACTCTCAAAAAACTTCGTAACCGCCAATAATCTTTTGGAATAAAAAAAAAACCCATTAGATCAGGGTGTCTACAAAATCTGAATAAAAAAATTCCCTGACTTTTCCCTGATTTCACGAACAATTTCTTAAAAATTCCCTGATCATAAGAGAAAAATTCCCTGATTTTAACTAATTGGTAACTATTTACTATTTTATCTAAGTATAATAAAAGAATAAGCAAAAAATTCTATAAAAACAGTAATGATGAAATACTTAAAAAAAGAAGAGAGAAATAAAAAATTATAAATTAATGAGTTTACAATATCTTACCTTTTAAAAGATTTATTGCAACAATATACACAAAATTAAACTCAACGGAATTCAAGATTCATTGTAATGTACAGCATGATAGATGGTTATTTAAATTTTTGAAAGCTTTATCGCAGCAATTTCATTTTCAATCATTTCAGATTCCTTTTGTGCTGCTTCTAAGATTTTAATTTTTTTGTCATTAAGCCTTTTCAGTTCAAGTTCAGCCTCTCTTTTTCATTTAACAGCTACTGCCAATTCTTGATTTTCTTTCTTTTTTTGTTCCATTGCCTCGGAATACTTAGCTCTTGCATTTCTTACATCAAGGACCATCTTCTTAGTAATTTCAATGTTATTTATGCCACCTTTGGACATACACCATCATAAATGGATCTTCTGGCAATGATAGTTTCTTCTTTGATATTCTGCTCTAAAGTATCTTTGTTTATAGAAAAACCTTTTTCTAAGCTTGCATTGCCATGCGACAATACCATGACTAACTGTATCACTGTCATAGCTTCCGGTGCTCCATTTTCTTCAGCAGATATCAAAGTACACCAGAAATTATCAATACGTGCAGTCGATCTTTTATACATCTTTAACTTTGAGATATTTTCTGGCTGTGAAGATATTTGTTTTAATTGATTCTTAGCTTTCTCAGCTAAAGTGCATGATATCCAGTTTTTTTCAGAAAGAATTACCAACAGACTTGATAATCTACATGAAAATATATTTTCATTTATTGCTATTTTAGGGTCAAAACAGGACACTGCTTTAGTCAGCTTGTAAATAAGGGGAGATTTACTTTGGAGTTTCTGTAAACATTGAATCAATATGCGTCTACAGTCAACTTTAAATTCAGCTATTTGCAAATCAGATACTTTCGCCTTTTTCAAATTGCTTTGAGCAGATAAACCAATATCTATTTGTTTAAATGGCAGAAAATTTGATTTGTCCTCCACGTCTATGCTTGTAATATTTTTGCTTAATGCCTCTTTCTTAAGAAAGCGCTGCATGAATTTTAGTGACAAATTACTTAGGTCAGAATAAAGAAATGGTATTAAGGTAGCATCTCTTTGGTACTCCCTTAAGAACATTTCAAAATCAGACACAGTGTGTTTAGTGTGACAATCTGAAGCTTCAAGGCAATGAAATTCGTTCGGACCCGATTGGTCACGTGACTCAAAAACATGACGTCAGCACCTCGGCCTGTGTTTCTCGTCGGCCTCGTCAACACCATTAGACCGGCCGGCAGGAAAGAGGGGATCGACGTGACGTGTGACCTTGAATGCTCCCTTAAGATAAAAGCTCGCGCTTGGCAAAAGATCATAAATTTCCCTGATTTTAAGTAATAATTGCAAAATTCCCTGATAATTCCCTGATTTTTTCCAGAATAACAAAATTCCCTGATAATTCCCTGATTCCCTGATTTCCCTGATTCTGTAGACACCCTGTAGATGAACGGTGTTTTTCTCATTTCGCCATTGATCGGTTCGGAAGGGATCAGATCCGCTAAACGGAGAATAGCTTTTGGAACGCTATTAGAAAACTTATAATTATACTCAATTTAAATTTACAGGCTAAATAGCTTTTAAAGATTAAAAAGTGTCAATAAGTTGGCGGAAATATTCGACTTGAATATCTATGTTGATATTCAAATTTGTGTGTGTATGTATTTTAAAACGATTATTTTTTTTTGAAAAATTAAAATAAACGAGAAAAACAGTATATAAAGAGATTAAAAATCAAAATATTCAGCAACTGATCTGTTATGAAGTGTAATTAAAAACTAAATTTTACTATTCTCAATTCCAGAGTTTATATTTTAAGAAACTGTCGATGCGGTTTGAACGTGGAAAACAATTGATCTAATTATTGACTCCGTTTTCTTTTCGTGCCGAGACCTCTCCCCTTTGACTGTCATTCAATAGCCTCCAAGATTATCCACTGCCCTACAAATAACAATAATAATAAATAAAAAAAAGCTTCAAGCCGATAATTTAGCTTTGCAGGGGGGTGAACCCCCCCCCAGGCAAGGATTTTCGAGAAGGTCATGCAAGGGTCAAAGGCCGAAAAACCAAACCCTGTTCTACACAAAAACACCCGACCTCCAAAATACCCCTGGAAATGACAGAGAATCATTACAAAGGAGAAAAAGATGGAATCACATCACCACGTCAACATATTGACTCCACAGGTAAAGAGTCCAAAGCAGACAAACACAAACATAAAAATACAATATGAAAAGCTAATTTAGAATCAAAACTACTTTTTGGGGGCGGTTTTCTTATTGTTACCATCCAATTAATTAAGGGCAATGTGAGTTAAGTACCTTAACACTAATTCGTGGGTTTTTCCTTGTGCCAATGTTAAAAAAGGAAAAAAATTAATAATTCATATTAAATCCAATCAGCTGACCTCTAATAATCTGTGTTTAGTTGTTATAGACAAACAAAATACTGACAACGAAGATTCAGAATTCAAGTACAAAAATACAAAGTGAAAGTGGGTGACATCAATAAAAGCTTAAACGTTCTTTATGACCTGGAGATGACAACCAATGACTTCAAATTCACGACTCAATGAACATTTGAATTGTTGGTAAATTGTTCTCAATCGTCGACAGCCAGGATTACTACATTTAGAGAGAGAGGAGAGAGCGAAAAATGACTGGAAACGTGTAAAATTGTGGTTCCCAAAGTTCGAAAAAAGTACGAAACTTCGCCACTCCAACAAACTTCCATCACAAATTTAATCGCTTAAAAAAATCATAATGCGATCGGTTAGTTGTCACCGCTTATGCTAACCACAGGATACAACAAGAGCCATTTCAATTAGCTTCCCTAACTTTGAAATTTCCTAACGACCCCATAAGAACCTCTGTCGCTGACACGACCAATTAATTATTCGGACAGGCAAAGCTAATGTGTATTTTATTCATGCGTGTAACGATTTCTCGTCGTTATTCTGACATTTGACAAAGTAAAATCTCGTCGCGATCTCATTCCAAATCCCGTGCTTCGTCCCGCCTGCGGATGACGGGCGCTGATGTACGGTGGCTAATTAATTTATAACTCCCCTCCCGCTTTTGTGGCGGTGGGACGAATAAGGACTCCGGCGACTAATCGATTTCCGATCGAAGTCTTTTTTTTTTTTTAATGGTGTCCGTTCGAGTGTCAAGGATAACCTGACACCTACGTAATTTTTCATTCACTCGTTTCGTCCATTCACAGCCGATGCGAATTAAAGGCGTCAGTCGATCGCTTACAACGCCTCCAATATCACATTCGCCGTCGCCGAAGACATTTTTGGAAGTAGGAATAGTTTGCACTTCCTCTGTCGTTTGTTTGTAAATGGAAATAATAATGAACCGATAACTTAGACACCAATTAATGCCATTTAATTATTTACTCATTTTATTAAAACTGTTAAGATACCAATTTTAGATGTTCGAATCTTTTCCAAGCAAAGGAACCAACAACAATACAAGAATTTAAAAAGAAGTTAAATTTCAAACTTATCAATTACTTTTCAAAGTTAAAATGAATACCCCTTTTTATAAGAAACCTATCTTCTTCTAATTACCATTTAATTGTTTAATGTAGTTTCTTTCCACTGGAGGTCGCTCCCGTCCAATGGGGAATAAGTTTATATAAGAAAGGGTTTGCAAGATGGCGGAGTAAAGATTTAAAAAAATGAAGTCGATTGTCTGAAACACTTTCCGTGTCCAAAGGGGACGACGAGGCAATGGTGGTGGTGAGGGAAGTGTTGTGGGAGGATCCGAAAGGGGACGGTCAGATAAGAAGGCTTTCAAAAAAAAAGAGCAATGCAATTGGCAATGGTCACCTCTTCAGTGTTTATAGCGTACTTTTACGATTTGCGCGAGGGATGGGTGGAAACAAGGAGACAAAGTGCAGGAACCCTCAACGGACACTGTAATAAAAGGGGCCTACGCGTTGGGAGGGCCACCTTTCTTGGGAGGTGGAGGAAGTTGTCAAATTTAAAAGCAATGAGACAAATACACTTTGCGTAGTTGTATAAACTCAAGACTGGCTTTAAAACTGGCATCGAATAAGCTACTATCACGATTGGAAAGAAGTAAATCTTATTCATAAACAAAACTAAATCGGAAATTCTAAAAACACCATCTTGTGATTAATTGGAATCGCATTGACAGCTTCGAGCCCCAACTGAGAAAAGGCTCAAATTTAATCTTTCTAGACCTATCTTACAGGGTTTCAAACTATCCTTCACTGAGGGTCCCCCAATCTTAAATCCACTATCAGGATTTTTTTTAATAATTTTTGGATATAACAGTGGTTTTCCGCTGGGGACATTGATGGCTATTCACAATTACAAAAAAGATAAATAAGCCAAACATTAAATCGTCTCACTTACCACATCAATGCCTGTGATTTCATGTAACCTCCTCATCAATTCGTTCATTGATAACCATATTTTGTGGATGTACAGGAGACCTCGAAATGCAGCGCCAATACTTGCGGTGGCAATCATGGACGGAGGGGACATCGAAAAACTAAAATCTAAATAAATAAAAAAAAAAAAAACAAAAAAAAAACGTTAGTTTCGTGCAGTGAAACATGAAAAAGCAGTTCACACAAAAAGAAAAAAAAAACAAAAAAAAAACAACAACAACAAAAAACTTAAAAGTCACCACAGAACAGTGTTACCTGTAAAATCAGCATTTATTCTGCAGTACTAACCCACATGTATAACAATGAGAGGCAAGCGATCGCTACATTCCTACTACGTTCATCAATGCCACAGCACGCCAGTGTCTTTTAATGGCAAACGAAATGGACGAAGACCTTAACATTATCATTGGAAATACTTCTTTAACCTGGTCCAGACAGTCAAAGATATCTTAAGATCAATCCCCCTTGGTTCCGACGAAAAAGAGCAGCCCCTGACCTTCACCAAGGTCAATTAGGTACCAAAAGGATTCTTTATCGTCTCAATACAGTTAAAAAAAAAAAAAACAGTTTCTTTTTTTTTTTTTTTAAACAGTTTGCTGCTATAAAAAGATTTATGGAGGAATTTACAGATTGATTTGTATTAGAATAATAATAAATAATAATATTTAGAAATAGAAAGATAAAAGTCTGAACAGGAAAATTTTTGCTGCGCAATTACTAATCGCTAATAAAGAAATGCTTAAATATTAATTATAGAATTATTAACAAGAATCTTCCCGCCTGATCCCAACGCTGAGATCCAGGAGTGAATCGCGAGGGATGCTGGTCAACTGAGATACTGTAATTGTAGCCTGTCTATTAAGAGCGCCAATCCTATTCTAATTCTTACCTACTTCAATAAATAAAAGTTACCGTGGATTTTAATGTAATACGTACGAGTACGTGTGTTCTGCGCTCATATTCTTTCTGCTCTTATTATTATTTTGTAAGTAGTTTTGTTTCTGCAGAACTTGCAATTATCTAAATTATTTTTATCCAGGGATGACAAAATTGGAAGACGCTGTCTAATTAATTAATTAATTTCTATTACATCATCTGTTTCTTCTTTGTTGAAAGGAGAACTGATCAAACTTATCGAAGACACTCATCACACATTGAATTGCATCATCAGCACATGACGTCAACAGACATGGCGGCCATAAAAAACAAAATGGAAGACAGGCATAATTTACGACGACATCAAGTATGGCGGTCATTGCCACTCAAGTCTGCAAAGCAAAGACGCAACAATATGGGGGTTTTCTTTCTTCTCTCTCTCTCTCTTTTTTAATCTCCTTTTTTATTTATTGTTAAGCGTGGTGGCTGCATCCGTCCCAGCGACGAAGGATTGAAATCAGAAGGTGGAAGAAGTCACCATCTGGTGCGAAGGAGGTAACCATGTGCCAATGGAATGTCTTAAGTTTATCTTTCTTTTTTTTTTTTCTTCTTAATTGCTATTTACTTTATAATTATGTCTAGAAGATTCGTCAGTGAAGAGGATTTGATTAAAATAATCAATTAGAAGAATCGAATATTTGTTTTTTTACGTTATGCATAAAGAAAAAAAAGTAATTAAAAAAATAAAAGTTCTATTCGATGTTTGTTCGTTGTGGACCCACAGCTGCTTAGTAACGGGTAACATTATCGTCCAAGTGGGGTCTTTAAGGCGAGGGTGGGGATAAAAAGAAGGCGCATGCACACCCAATAATATACTCATTCATCCCTATTCATTCATGGAACTTACAATTAGAAAAAAGAAGTCTTTCACTGGGTCATGCAACCACCAAGTTACAAAATGAAGTCACATTCTATTAAAATAGCTTCATTAAAAACACATCGAAATCAAAACTGAATCATTTCAATTCGATCCTTCATCTCATAATATCTGTGTGCTTTAAAATAAAGATTAATATTAGTAACGGGAATAATGCTAAAATGTAACTCACTCAATAAAAAAAAATCTATTTGAAAGAAACAGCAAAAAAAAAAAAAAAAAAAAAAAAACAAACAAACCTCATTGTGTTCAAATACTTCCAGACTTAATGGTTTTTAATTCGTTACAGTAACTTTGACTCGATTGGAACACAAGCTTCCCGTCCATAATTTACAAATGAAAAAAAAAAAAGAAAAGAAAAAGAAATGCTTTCCGGGAACAAAAATGCTTTTTTTTTTTTTAACTACGCCCAAGGGTCACATCTGATTCAACCCCATTTCGATAGGATTATATCATAATTCGTATCCTAATAATCTTTTTTTTTTTTTTTGTTTCCTCCCTCTCTGCTAATTTCGGCACTCCCCCGACGGTCGTACGACCCCTGACCCCGGCCACCCTCCTCGGTCATTACTAGAGAGCCATAAAGCGACCTCCTCGCCACCTTTCCCATGGCTCCGGAGCTCCTGATTAATAAGCGGATGGTAGCGACGTGTCTTTGCACTTTCTTATCTTGTGAGAGGGGGAGGAGGAGGAGAAAGAGTCACAAGGTGGGACCATTCGACGCCTTCTTTGTCTTACAGCTCAGACGGGATATCGCACCGACCTCTAACTAATTCTTTTTTTTTTTTTCTCTAGTATTGACGAGTAGCTTCGAAGCCTGCGACAGAAAACTGACTTGTTTTTTTGGAGCATGCCTATTTCAAGCTGCAATTCTGATTATTGAAAAATACAAAATTTCGGCCCATTTGTTTTTGAAAAATTGTCCGTAACATGTTTCCGCATTACATATTTTCATTACCGAGAATGGATACTACAACCTATTCTGGTCAAGTTTTTGCAGACGATTTACCAAACGACCTAATGTATCCTTCCGCATAAGGCAAACACATTACCCTACATCGAACTGAAATTAGCGTCATTCAGCACAGATACATTAGTAACAAAACAATAAAATACAGTTAAGACTTCCTTGTGAATTCAAATAAATAAACTCTTAAAATCGTAATGAAATTTGCACTTCACTTTGAATTCACCTCCAGTCTTGAGTGCGGAAAGAAACTTGATTGTCATCATTGAATGAGGACTAGACTATCGTTATTATTTATTTATTTATTTTTTTACAAAACCAAAAATCATTTTTAAAAACTTAATTTTAACAATTCTTTTACATCTCCACGAAATGAGATCTATTTTCTTTAGCGGTAGGATACAGAGCTGTGATCTTCTGAAGAAAACAATCGGAAAATAAGTGAGGTTGGGTGTTAGCATAACATAACGATTAACCAGCAGAGACGAATATTATTCCCTAATACATTTATCCCCCTCCTTTGTAAGAAAACAAAGTCTTCGATTCCATCGCATACTCATCCCTCCTCGGAGGATGTCCAAAGCTATTAGCCCACCTCCCATTTCTTAACATATCGATTTCAATATCAACATTTATCACAGAGTACGAATAGTTTCCTCGTGATCTTTTTTTCCTCCTTCATCATTTTTTAGTTATTTATCTCTTCACTTCGTTTTTCGTTCTCTCTATCTTTTCATTCTGCTCCAACATCATTGAAAAAAAAAAAAAACATACAACTTTTAATGTTTAGTAATTATTATAATTAAAGCTTCATCTTGAAAATTTGTGATAAAATCATTAAGTTTCAAGAAATGAAAACAATTACATATAACACATATATTCAGTTTCAAATCTTATTTTTTATTTTATTACTAATAGAAATTGAACTGAACAATAAAAATTAAAATTTAATTTAAAACAATAAAAACTGTATTTACTTATCCACGAAGTATGTAAATCAACGATGAGGAATAGTAAAAAAGCGGAAAAAGCCAGCCCCCAAATCTAAGAATTGGTGGACGATTGGCCGACGCTCAATTGTTTCCGTAATTAAAAAAATAAAGAGCGCTGCAGCGGCAGAAAAACAAAAACAACAAGTGGACGGACACCTTGGTGATAATGATGTTCCTTCACCCGCTGGAAGGAATTCGCACCTTCACGGACACTGACAGTTGGACCCCTGTTCTCTTGACAAGTGGAGAGGGAGGGAGGGTAAAGATGATTCTCTCTTCTACTTGAAGGGGGCGGCACCTTTGACAGCGGGCTCCTGAGTTTCAAGCCTCGAGACTTTAGGAAATTACCTCCTGTCGGAGGGACGGGTCCTTTTGTTTAAACGTTATATCGTATTCCATTCTCGGAATGTAAACAGAATAAAAAGGAAACAGTTAAACAATACAAAAAGAACAAGAGAGAGAGAGAAAAAAAGACACTTGTGGGTGTTTAAAAAAGAAAAAGAAAAAGAAATCCCCAGCAATAGTTGTAAAAGTAGGACACGGGTTGCAATCAATTTAAAAACAAGGCCGAGTACGATCATCTCCAAGGTAAGTCAACAAGGAATAAAATCTCCCATTGAGGACAAACCAATTCTTCCTTTTTCATTTATTATGGTCTAACTAAAGAGCTCTGTCCCGTGCCGCATTTCCTTCAATACAATAAAAAGCGGTTTTAAAGAAAGATGCTGTGATTGTTTACATGCCTTAGTTGAAGGTTTCCCCGCACCATGGCAAGGGCGCCGCAGTCAAGCGTTTCGAAATGGCTACGACAGTTCCGCAGTTGTCTGCAAAAACTAATTAACACTCAAATCTTCTGTTTGGATCAAATCAACTTGGCTTCGTCTTGAAAAGATCGAATTCCCATGCAATTATATTTATTGGAGGAAAACTAAACTAACACAAGAAATCAACAAAGAATTATCAAAACAAACAAAACAGAAAAAAAAAAATCCTCCTTTTTATTTATAAAACTACCTTTAAAAATCCCGAGAATTTAATTTCGCAGCCATCATCTCCTTCACCGTCTACTGGGAAAAGAGGGGTTAATGTATACACATACAGGAAATAAAAATTGTTGTCAGTGATAATTTGATCATAAACAAAACCATAAACATCACTCTCAAAAAAAAAAGTATACGTACAAAAAAATAAAAAAAAAACTTCTTTAAGTTTATGGGTCAAGATGTTAGGAGGCAATCAGGCCACGTACGTAATAACTCATTCCCCCACTTTAGATATTCGCCACCCCCACAAGAGGGAGGCTGATTAGAACCCGTATTCTTCGTGCAAATGTGACAAAGCACGCATCCTTTCATCACTGGGCATGACTTGGCAATGCAGAAGAAATGAGGATATGTAATGCAGGAAGGCCGGGGGAGAGAAGGAGCAGAGGGGGGGTTATTAGTATTTCCTCTCTTATTCCCTTGTGCCAATTTTATGTTAAGTGTGATTGAAATTTTTTTTTCTACCCCTCGTTACATCACTTCCTCCTTGATGAATTACACTTCCACTCACCCACCATTATCAACAAATGAGCAAACGCGTTACACACAAAGCTACTAAAAATCCTGCAAATGGCATCTAAGTCGCAAAGACACTTTCGGCTTCCTTCGTAATTCTAGTTTAGATTATCGTGTGTCGTATAATTGATAATTTTTGAATTTCGGAAGAAACAGCCATTTTTAATAAAACTTTTTAATCAATATTTGTGTTCCACTGATAGATAACGACTTGAAATTGTTTTGTAATCAATTCATAAATAACTATCAATAGGTTAAGAAATGACGATGATGTAGAAGTTATCGAAAGCACAGTCTTCTTTTTCCTGTTTCATCCATTTTTTGTTTTTTTGTTTTTTTTACTTGGTAGTTTGAAATCCATTGTCAGAACAAAAACGAGGCTCTCTGATTGGCTAACTTCTTCTCCTGCAGGCAATGATCCGAAACGAACAAATCTTTTTCGGAGCATCCACGAGGTCTCCCAAGTTCTCACGTTTTTCTGCGGTTGCGTTTATTATTATTCGATCACGGAATGTCCAGGATTGAAAATATTCCAAAATCTCAGCGGAATGAAAGGGGGGGGGGAACTATTTTTTGTAAATTGAATTTGACCTTTTAAAAAAATCACTACAAGAATAATGAGATGGAAATATTAAAAACACTTGAAATACAAAAGAAAAAGACGTATTTAAAAAAAAAAAAAGAGAAGGAAATCATTTGTCCTTGAGAGGGTTTGATTTCGACGTCAATAATAACTGGATTGTTGAGTGATCAATTCCAACACTTGGCAGATAAGAGTCGTTTCTATGTAGCCTCCAGTAAAATACAATAATAACGATAATCCTTTCTTAATACCAACGATGGACGAACCGGTTCGATCCAGATCGCAGACGAAAATTAACAGCTCTTACACATTCCTTGAGCCATTTAAATTTCGTCGACTGAGAATCGAGAGACGGGATTCTGGAAATAAATTCCAATTCCTCAAATTGAACTTTCACAAATATTATTAAACACTGTTAAATTCTCGCCGTGAACATCAGGTGAGTGGATGGTTTTGGCAGAAAAAAAATCCCGAGACTTATTTGGTTGGCCTTTAGTGGATCTGTCCTTTGGAGTCAAGAGCTTCGTTGTTGGAAATTAAGATTAACGACTAAAAATCAAGGATCCCATTATCCAACCAAACAAAAAGTGAAAAAGAGACGCCATTATGAATTTTTTCCGCCAAACTTCCTGGACACCATCGAGCACCTCTTCCACGTGGGAACACAGCCTTAACGAAACAGGAAAACTTAATAAAAAAGAAAAATGTCAAGGAAACTGAGTACAAAGCAAACAATGCAAAAATAGTATAACACAATCTAAGTAAAATTGTGTTCAGGTGAAACGTTCAAATGATGAAATGATTTGAACACACTTACTTCTTCCTTCTTTTCTATTAAAACACAATTTATGATAAAGGTCTCCGTTAGCTTCTATTGATGTCCTAACTGACGCAATTGATTCAAAGAGCAAAAATGCCCCATTCACACGATACGATGGGAAAACTGTCAAATGCTACAGCGACGCTTCACGCCATCCATTTCCCCCTTTCCTTCTCTTCTACCTGTTCGTTCCGTCCTCCTCCTTCTTCCTACCGAGAGCAATGTTCAAAGGATGCTGCAAACAACGACGCTTCCTTTATTTATTTTTTCCCCCCTCCTACTCTGTTTAATCTGGGGGCTTTTTTTTTCCCTCTTTCCTCTCTTCCATTCTTTCTCCGTCTGAGTATATTTATTGTGTTCAGCTTCCGACCACGGCATGGCCATTATAACAGCGTCCCGTTTTATGTCCGCCGAAGTGTCGGGAGCTTGCTTTTTTTTTTCTGGTTCGTGCGAGCGGTCGGCAGTTATGGCGTCGTCCATTTTTCTTGGGCCAGAGAGAGAGAGAGCGCAAGTCACGCCTGTCGTTGTAGGCTGCGGGTTTCCCTTCAAAGAGACACCGCCGCTGCCAACCAGGAATGCTGTAACACAGCAGGCGAGAATCAGAGAAGAGGAAGCTCCTTCTCGTTTACTTTTGTTCTTTGACGATACAAGGCAAATAAAAACGAGATGCGGCCACAGTCTTAACAGTCTTTTGAGTGAGAGGCAACCTTCCATACAACACCAATTTCTTGAAAAGGATCTTTTGTTAATCGCAAGCCTAATTGAATCGGGAGATGATTAACTTCAAAAAACAGCTTCAAACGGAAATAGGCCTAGTCCTTGTTAAGGGATGTTTCAGTATAAATTGTTTTCAAACAACCAACAGAAAAAAAAAGTATCATTAATTTATAAGAAAAACAACCTAAATAACTTAAGCAATAGATTTTTTTTTTCTTTTGCCTCCTTAAATAATTTATGATGTAAACTCCGCTTCCGCTGGCGGGTTTTCTCCCAAAAGAGAAGATTCAGACTTAACTAACGTTGTAAGAATGCTACGTCAAGGCTTCGCCCTGAGTGAGAGGAGGGAACTAGTTAATAAATTCCCAAACCATCAAATACTTGCGAAATCGTCCCTGTCTAGTTTGATTCCACACCAAGAAACAGCCTCAGACCCTGATTATAAAGAAAACCAATTCCTCACTGAAATTCAAATCAAAAATTGAAAACAAACAACGAAAGGCTCAGCAAAGTAGAAATCGGCTTTAGACAAGTCAAAGCTTATTGAAGAACCCGAATTCTTATTTATTTACTTATTTTGTAGAAACAATCTGTTTTTCGTTGACATCTCTTGAGGATGTCCTGTTCTTGCTGTACCTGGAAGGGGATCATAAGTTTCTAACCTTTTTAAAATAAGTTTTAAATGTAAACACTATTTTAAAAAAAATAATAATCCTGATTTACGATATATTTGTGGGTAACAGGGCGGTCATCCCAATTAAAGCCGTACACCTGTTTAAAAAAATTATTTATACAACTAAAAGAAATAAATAGAAAGCAAGTTTAACGTCCGTAATCATTTATAAATGGAGGGAAATCGACAACCGGACGGCGGGCCATTCGCGGGATCGTGTTTGCTTTTGGGTAGAGCTTTCGCGCGGCGAGCCAAGCGTCAACGAGTAGATTCTGCTGATGAGTCCCCAATAAGGACGAAACAATTGTACAGAATTCTCGTTGATTTTGGCTCTATGGGCGAAGGCATATTAATTGTCCGGTTGGCGATTTCCCTCCATTTATAAAAGAAATAAATACAACTAGTTTCTCCGTCGTGAGACGGTATTCTCAAGGGCGGTCGTATGCTTGTGAATTTTCTATAAGAAAATCTTCAATCTTGAATAAATTCAACTAAAAATAAGAAGAAATAAAAAATAAAATGATGAATTTAGCTCTAACTGCAACACATCTAATGCCTGCAAGGAACGTTTAAGTTCCACAATATCTTTTGAAACGAAAGAATAAATCAATTTTTGTGAAAGACTGGACACTTAAGCTAAAATGTTTTAAAAACTAAGATGGTGGACAGCATTAATTGCCTGAGATACTTAACCAAGAATTCTATGTATCTCATTGACAAAATGGAACTGAATCGTTCATTGGTGCAAATATCTAGTAAGCCCCGCCCTTCTATCACTGCATTGGTCTTAATTGTATTTACTGTGCAATATGCAAAACACAAAAAACAAACAAACAACCACCATTTGTATCTCAGTAGCTTGGTTCTTCGCCAATTTCTCCCCCCCCCCTTATTTTTTTTCCCAGACGAAGGAAGGGGGTCGGGTGAAGGCGAGGGTGGCGGCTTCAGAAATGCCAAGGT
>JAFIDM010000004.1:3132370-3143840 GCA_023159025.1 Thereuonema tuberculata
CCAGGGGCGGAGCCCTTACGAGGAAAGCCTGAGAACTCTGTGGCCCCTCGCCGCCCACTCCTTTTCTCTGTGTAGGACGCAGACGTTGTTGCGTCTCAAGACACTCAGTGTCAAGGTCAAAACCTTCAGTGTCAGTGATCAACCTTTTTTTGCAAATGACCCTCTGTTGGTGAACAGTTTTTAAATCCTCATCTTTTGTTCTTCCCGTCACGTAATACCCTCTCGAATGAATGAACTGCAGATACACCCCCTCTGTTGTTAAAAGCTGTAACAGCACAGTTGCCAGGCAACGGAAGTACTTCATTCATTAACGGACAAAATCTCTTACAACCATATCGCGTTTCAAGGATAAGAATTTAATTAATTGACAACAGAAAAAAAAAAGAGAATTCCGAATTTTAATTAAAAATAAGCTTTTTTTTTTTGTTAAATAATCAAAAATAACGATTCAAAAAAAAGAAAGAAAGAAAGACTAAGTTAACCAACTTTTTTATTTTTTTTATGATAATGATTTAACAAAAATGTATTATAAACATCCATAAAATACAAAGGGAGATTTTTCTTAATAAATCTGTTGGAAAACACTTTGAAGATAAACTTATCGAAGTTTCCTAAAGCAATATTTCACTGACACCTACGCTCTGACTCCTATACCACGCTGAGTCGTTTCTCATTTACAGCGAACTTAATTAAAACAACCAACTTTCGGTAAAAATTGCAGATTCCGAATCAATTTTAGATTGAATATTCTAGATTAGGACGACTTTTTTTTTTCTTCTTCTTCTTCGAGGGCATTGGTATTTAGCTCTTAGCTGCTACTTAGTTCAAAAACAAACAATTACTTTCGTGGGGGCGATCAACATAGACAACTTCATCGAAAAAATTTCGAAATCCGATCGCTTTCAAGAAACAAAAAAAAACAGAGATCGAGGCCCCCACCCACACGTCGATGAAGGCAAATATTCTCTCTATCTTTTGTGGGTTTCAAAATGAGAGAAAGTTTTGGCAAATGGCCCAGAATATCGTTCTGAATAATGCATGGTATGCAACTGCGAAGCAGACACTGGTATCACGGCCGTTGTTTGCGTCCCGCAGCACCAGAACACATTCCACCGGTTCTCTCTCCGTGTTGACTTAGCAATGGTGGCTTAAGAGATCAATGCAATGCCTTTGTTCACTTCCTAGTTACAGACGACTCTCGTCGGTCTCAGTTCAATGTTCAAGAATTTTGTACAAAAATAATAACAAGGGAAAAAAAAAAAGTTCAGCTATTCTAAAACACAACTGAGCTGTGCTACAGCGTTCAAGGTTGGCGTAACAACTTTTTAAATCACAAAAGTGGGTAATGAATTCGTTCTTCATTAACTGATGTGCTGCCAAGAGAAAGTAGAGTTACAGCGCACATTGTCGCCAGCTTCAGTCACTTCATTGTCTTGCACTTTTTTTTTCTTCTTTTTTTAGCAATATTATTTGCAATTTTTCGAGGTCAAGGCTTGATGTCTGGTGCTTCTCTCCGTTCATTTAATATCCGTCCTTTATGTCATTCATTTATTCATTCCCGGCCAATGACTCACTCATCAAGCCAGACAAGTGTCGTTTCATCAGGACTCTCTCTCACACACTCACAAAAAAAAAGCAGCCGATCTGTCTTGTAGGCTGCGACCCAAAGACAACGAAGGCTGAAACATCTTCTTTCAATATATCTTCTGTCTTCTTTACTGATTAGTTTCTTAAACAATAAACACTTAGCAACTGAGACCTCTTTCCTTTCAGAAAACAATGTCCAACTTTCTATAAAGAACAGTACATGGTTCAACAAAAACATTTCATTAAAATACGCTTTCACTTCAGCAACTCTTTCAAATGTGTTTTACAGGAATCAAGACGATTTGGACAATCATTGCCAAGACCTACTTATCATTTGCTGTTTTCAAACGATCTGAAAGTCATTACGAAAGACAAGAAAACAAGGTATTTTAAAGGTAAACTTACTAAATTCTGCCAAATTTTCAAACAAATAAAAATTTTACAGCAGATAAAGTGTCTTTCAAAGAATCAACATCTGAAAGAGAGGTTAGGAAAACATTACGCTAATTACGAAGTAATACGAAATCAACAATAAACAATACCAAATTAACACAATTTAGAAAATCAATAAAACAAACGTATCAATTCAGTCAACTGTTGAATCTATAACAAGTCATCCTGTAACAGATTGGTTTAAGAACAGAAAGTTAACGCTTTGGTAAGTAATAAAACTGATTACTTCTAGTGGTTTTTTTGGAGGGGTTCACTGTATACGACTGTTGTATTTCTGGGGGAAGGAGCCCCCCCACAGACGGATGTCACAGATGAGAAAGAGGCAGAAAGAAGTACTTGGGAGGTGTTGGTTGGGGGTCGTCTTTATTAGGGGTGATGGGTTGTGGGCTGTTCGTACAATGCCCTCAGTGTAGTCGGACCCAAGTGATGCAACACAACTCGGGAAGCAACACAGTTTTCTTGGACAGACACCAACCAAGACTCAAGGCTAACACTCATCTGTTGCAAAAGAAGAAAGCGTCATAGTAACAGCCTAAACCAATCAGATTCTCTTAAAAATATCAACTTATTTGTGGAATTTGTTTTGAAAAAGACTCCTTCATTTCAACACCCGCTTCAGAGACAATGAATGAATATCTCTTGCAAACCAATGAACTGCCATGACCTGAAGCAGGGCTATTTGCAAAGCTATTCACTAGAATCTTATTAACCAATATTTCTTTTGTATATCTATTGCATTTCATTTGCTTTGCTGGATCGAACTGATTTCTGTATCAATGATCTATATCACGTGGCAAGTCCACCTGACGATTGCCACAAAGTGTGAAACAGCTGTGCTAGGATTTCCACTTGTGGATTTTAACTTTTGCTGTTCGTTTTTAATATTTTGTTCTGCCTACTCTTTAATACACTTATTAAATTTGGTTAGCTGTGAATGAATTTAAACTTATTTCAATAACTCTAAAAGAAAAAAAATCTTATTTGTTATTATTATAATTTTTTTGGATGTACCATTACTTTCAATTTCTAGTTTTGTAACAACTGCAGTCAGTTTCAGAAAAAGATCGGGAGTGACGTCAGAGTAGGAATCAATTCTGTGGTGATGAGATGGTCTAAGCATCCGTCTTTCATGCTAAGGTTCACTGGATCGATTCTCCTACATGCTTTGTAGGTTTTTTTTCTTTCTCCCTCTCCAGTTTTTTAGTTTTATAATTAATCCTGTTTAAATTACATACATTTTAATTTTATTCTCGCCAGTCAAATCACAGGACCACGCAAAGACTGACCTTTACGATTAACTTTACATTTGAGAAGACACTAGTGGAGGCAGCCATGATGTCAAGTAGTTCCACAACTTAATAACCAATAGCATCATTGATTTTTACTAGTTTGAAAATTTCCATAAAAAATAATTTTAAACACTTCACATCAGTACAAAGTATTTTCACATCATACAAAACATTTTGCTTACAGAACGATATTTACAGAAAGGTAGAACTATGTTTCAGACTGACGGATACTGTGTAACTTGGTTCGATGATGTCACTCCTGATCTTTTTCTGAAACTGGCTATAATGAAACTTATTATAGAATACTTGTATCTCTCTGAATAATAAAGTAGACTTAACAAAAAGTACATTAATAATCTAAGACCATATTCTACTCAATTTTACATTTCGTTATTCATTTTAATGAGGATAGAAAAACAAGTCCTTAGCGTCGTTAAAAGACTAACAACAAGATAACTGAAATGGACTATACCATCTCAATAAGGAAAAAAATCGCATATTTCAAATTATTATTTTTTTTTTTAGAAAACCTATTTTTTGGTAAAAAGAAAATCTCAAACAAAAATATTTCCTTTAGAAGTGATTAAAGAGTTTGGAATAACAAAGAAAAGAAATCAGACCAAGTGGGATGAAGATTCTGAACTGATTCTAGGACACAATTTTCTTTTGTTGTTCTAAAAACTGGGACGTTCGAAATTGAAAGGTAGTTAAAGTGGGTCAATGAAAAACTTTCTTTTTTTACAAGTACTTGATCCAGAAAACAAAGCAAAACAAAAAAACTACAACTTCCTTTTGAGATGGCATTGATGACAATTGTTACATTTTGCAAATGAATGTCTAAAAAAAAATTAAATCAAAAATATCTCAAAGCAAGCATTTTTAGACCATTTCTATACTTCTGATAAAAAACTTAGATTCTTTTCTTTTTTTCTTTTTGACTGACTAAAATTCCACGGATTGTCTTTCTCTTATGTAATCAAAACTTCATTAAGAAACATCCAGAACGATATGACTTAAAACTTACGACTATCTCTTAAGGAAAAAAAAAACACCCACGCCAAATGTAACAGCTGCAAGAATCAATTTAATTCGAGGAACCACTTCTCTCTGAGAGGATTTGAAACAAGAGAGTTCTAAAATGATGCAATGCCCCCCCCCCCCTCCATCTCTTTTTTTTAGGCTAAAACAAAAAGGAAATCAGCATCAAGAAGGAAAAAGAGAAAAGAAAGGGAGATAAAAAAGAAAGAAAGAAAAAAAAAAAGATGTAGACAGCTTCCGTTGCCAAGGGAGACAGTAGGCCAATGCTCTCAATCCTTCTATTCGGTGTTAGTGGAGCACTGTTGCTAAATCGAGCAGTTGAGTCAAACCATCGTCTCAGACGCAGTCTCGTCTCGTCTGGGGCGAGATTTTTTACCCTGGACAACAGAAGCAGCCCTTTCTGGAGTGAACACGTCATCCTCTCACTGAAATAAACACCAATACAGAATTAACACTGTTCAAACACTTCACGTTTAAGAAGGAAAAAAAAAACAACTTTTAATGAGTTGCTTTATCTCCATTTCCCGCCAATTATTTAATTCTCTATTTTTAAATCGGACAAAGAGTGCTAAGAACATTTCTATCCAAACAGTGCTATGGACAGAAGAAAAGTAATTATGATTTCCTGAATATCTGTATAAAAAAAAAAATCACAGAAACGCTAGTTTTTACAGCCTTATACTTTAATAATCTTATATCACCCCCTCCCAATTAAGATTATCAGTTAAAAGTTTATGGATAATTTTACAATCATACGTAATTTTGACCGTTAATTTACATCAAGAACACATATTCAATTACGCGGTTCCTTTGGTAGTTTATTACACTGAGAACACGTTACTATCAATTAAATAATAATAATAATTTCCGGGCCACTCCGTTTACAGATGTGGGTCTAGAAAATACAGTCTAATCTTCTTTGAATCGACAAATTTCTACCTGTGCTAACAGAGTTGGCTTCTCCGTCTTTTAGCCGAACAATGCAGAGAAGCTTATTTCTTAATACGTGGGTTGTCACTTACTTGTTTCTATTATTTTTCTGAAGGACAGAAATTTTTGCTTTCAGACAAAAGCCAATCACTTTACCAGTTGTTCAAAACAGACTGAATTAATGCGGTTAATGGACCTTTTTTTTCTTTTTCAATAAACACCAAGAAATTTCCAGTGTCTTTCTCTTTTTTTCTTTCTAATAACAATTATTATTTTATTTTGTTCACTTCTGTCGTCTTTGGAATTTACGAAAAAACAGGTGGAAGGAAGATGACTTCTATTTTGAGCTGCAAATAATGACAGATAAATTCAGAGGGGATTTTGAAAATAAGTCTTTTATTGGCTTTTGAACTGAGATAACGATTATCAACTCAGAAGACTGAAAACATCACTTCTAATAACACAAGACTCTTAACTCTCAAATGGAGAGAACAGCATTTCGTTACTATTACGAATAAAATGGACGACAAGAAAGAACTGGTAAGAGGCGGGGGAATATAAAAATTTTTCATAATAATCATAGCTGCCAAGCGTCCGTAATCAGTGAAGCTATCAACTTTTGCGAACTTAAAACTATAAAAAAAATAAAAACTTTTAAATTTACTGCACTTTCATTCAAATACGACTTGATCATTTAACTAGGTTTCAAGTTAAGATCGTCCCAGATGGCTCTGCTTACCACTAGCGATTCTCTTCTGACAGACAAGGTGCGCCCTCTACTGTGCTAATGTGGCTTTCTTACACACAATACCAGTAACTACGAAAAAAAATCGTAATGATTGGAGCTATTAAAAAGCATTAAAGACATCCATAGATTTTTCAACATATTACTTTTATTTATTTAGGGATCGCTGACACCGGTATCTCTACATATAAAAAGAAAAGTCCTGATTCATCAACGCCCAGCCCAAACCCTTGGACTTAGAAAACTGAAATGTTCCACAAAGATTCCGTTTATGAAGTAGCCAAGGAATAAGGCCGGATTTTTCGAAATTCCCACGCGATAGGGAATAAAGAGGATTTACATTTTTGCTTTAAAATGACCATGAAGTGTGCGGCGGCCAACCCGCAATACATCTCGGTTATCCGGAGAAGGCTACATCGGGCTGCGAACTCTTATATTTTCCGATCTCGGTATTAATTTGCTAAATAAATAAAGTTTTTTTTTTTTGTTTTGTTTTTTTATGCTATGTGTGCAAGAGTTCCGGAGCGAAGCGACGATACCCGGCTAGTAAATAAATAAACTCACAATTTCGGAGAAAAAAATAATAATCTTAATTTTTAAAATCTGTAGAAGTGTAACGAAATTTACCGAACAGAATCAATAAAATATCCTGACTAAAAAAGATCCGGTAAATAAATATATATATATATATATATATAAAAAACAAAAAAAAACAATAAGTAACAGACTGATCAATGTTGGAACAGAGATTGGAACGAGGGATTTCTTCACACAATTTGAAATGTTATGGTTTCTTCATTACAAACCAAATTGAGGTATACTGTCATTTCCATTGCTTGGGGACTTGTCCAACCGAAGAAGGGATGACACAACCCAGAGGGGGTAACAGTCTTCTCAACAACAACAGCAGCGCCGTAAATTAAACTGCGTTCCTGGAACCAACCTTCACATACCCCGATTGCAACACGTTATGAAGAACACCCAGAGAACAGACGAATCAAAACTAAAGGAGATGAGGCCATTCGAAAACTTTTAACAATTAAATCTTTTGAGAACGAAGAGTTAAGGACGATTCGAGTGAAGTGAGGACTTCAACGTGGATGGCCGGCGGGCTCTGTATCTCTCCCACGCATACCATATTAAAATGTCTGGCGAGGCGTCTAGGACTCAAAGGAGGGACGCCATCACACCGCGATGTATTTATTGATAAATAAACACAGTATCCTTGACCTATTAACAACTTCTTCGGTGCCTTTGAGTCGGGCGGGGGTGGGAAAGGAGTAACAGAAGAAGAATCGCTAACAATAGCAATTAAACATTGTGATACCAAAATATATTTCTTTTATAAGTTTAGATTTCTCAACCAAAAAATACTAACATCTACAGGGAAAGAATAACCCGGGGAGTGCTAGGAGAAATGATCTTATAACCTGAAATCCTTGCAAAAAATATAATTTTCTTCCATTTAAAATCACTGTTCCTCTTTAAGAGCTCATCGACCGATCTTTTTCCACCAGTTGATATCCAGCGATGCGACGGACCTCCCATCGAGCGCATCCCTCTGCTGTGGAATCCTTTCGCCTTCGGCAATCGACATCCAAAGCAATTCCATAAACGCAGTCGCCGACCAAATTTCAAGGCAGGCCAACTCCACTTGATCGAAGCCACCCAATTTGCGAGCTTTAGTTAAGAATAATTCATGTTTTGGTTTGGCTGGGTTTTTTTTTCGGCACCTCGATTCAGGATGTGTCCATAATAGATTACAGCCCCCCCTTTTGCAATGAAAACACCACCTAATTCCCCCTCCAATGTTACATATTCATTCGAATCGCCGAAGAAGATCACGCTGTTGTTATTACCATCATTACGGACCAGCCCTGTTTCCTATTTCATTTATTCTTCTATTCCTTCGGTAGCATTTTGTCATCCTTCCACGCGACATCACATTGTATTCCTTCAATTAAATCGTGCTTAGAAATCAGGGATTCTCTTTTTATTGTATCCTCTGGCGAAACCTTTAATATTTTACTTCTTTAGGCCATTGCAAATTATTGATACGATTAATGAAAAAAAAATGGCGGAAAAACAGGAAGCAATGATTATCTTCTACATTTCAAGAAACAGCTTGAAATATATTCGCAGTTTTTTTTTTTTTTACATAGTTAAAAAGACTGACATTATTTTACTGGCCAAACTGTGAATAGAATTCCACTGTCAGAGCGTTTGCCACTGCGCTGGATCCTTTATAACCACGGCAGAGCAAACGAAATCAATAAAAAATCTGATTGCTGTTTTTCCTTAGTAACAAAAGATCGAAGATGAAAAAATTAATAGGGGAAAAAAAAAAAAAGCAAAATATCTCTATTACTTTCTTATATTCAGACAATTCCTAAATCAAAGAAGAGACATCGGATATGACGTTTGAATCATTACAGCATAGTATGTATAAATAAATAAATAAAATAACTAAAGTGTTTTTAAAAACGATTTACTCCAAAATCAAAAAAATCGTTAAAAATATCGATTGTTATCCACTTTTTTTCCCCTTCTTTTTCGAGGGGTGGGGGTGAGAATGATGGCGTTTGCGTGTGTTCTCCCCCCTCGTCTTCCTGTTGTCTTTTATAACGAGCCGCTGGCCGTTCTGATTGGTCTAAAACCTCCAGCCTTGTGATTAGATATCCGAGGCTAAACGCCAGACTGTTTCAAGCACGTGCTAATTTATTAAACGCACAACACCTGAGGACAAGTGAAAGGGTTGAAGGGAGCGTCCCCTCGGCGTGCGGATGTAGATAAGATAAACAGCCCTTTCAGTGGTCCCTTCTTTGAGGAAATGAATGGGGTCAAAAACCAAACGAGTCCCTCAACTGCAATTTTTTCTTTCCTTCAGCAATATTTCATTAATAAATCTGCGAAATAAAAAAAAAAAGTAGCCTCTTAATAAAATTACAGTACGAAATTTCACTTATTTTTATTATTACGATGCCACAGGCTTCCAAATGAAGTTCTAAATAACTTTGACAAGATGTTATCGCCTTCATTGGAGTTGACACTTCATTCACAATAGGCCTAATGTGCTTCAAAAACCCGACCTAAATAACAAGTTCTGTATGATACGGCCTCTTTATCTCAAAGAGGGATATTCATTTTATTTGTTTATTTTTTATTTATTTATGTATTTTTTATACGTAAATGAATCACTGCATTAATTCAACACAAAAACCTTTATTCCATCTCCTCATTTGGGGATAATTATAGATTATGAAACGTGAGATCTTAAAATAAAAAAAAAGAAATTCGCCTTGAAGCCAAAAAAATTACCGCCAATTACATTTCTTGGAATTTTTATGTTTTAAAAAATGGTGAAAAAACATGAAATAAAAAAAAATGATCTAAATTTAATGATACAAATTAAATACAAAAAGAATTTATGAACAATAACGTTAAAATAATCGTAGCTGGATTAGAAATTTTTTGATGTTCCGTGAATTTCTTTGCTTAGAATTTACTTATTTTTTAATCTAACTGCAAGTTTTGATGTGAAAACAGTCAACCAATAAGAGTTTGTCTTTTTTGATTTTCTCTTTTTAAAATTACTGATGAATAGTATATGGAGAACCCCGATTTAAATACATCAACCTATGGTATCTATTGGAAAAGATTTCTTATGATTCCGATGTAATGAAATGCGAATAAAACAGAAAATAGCTCAGTTGAGAAAGAAAACATCTCCTGATTTTGAAAAAAAAAAAAATGTAATCTGATAGAGATCTTGAAATCTCAACCCGATCTCGTCTGATGTCAATCTAATGACGAAACAGTATCCTTTTTGTTAGCAACAATAAAAAAAAAAAAAAATCATTAAAATATGCGTTAAAATTAAAAAAATAAAATAAAATAAACAACTAGGATTAGACTATTTATCTGTTCTAAAGTATTTCAGTGTTTAAAAGAATCAACTAATAAAATTTGACTTCTTAGAACTGAAGAAGACCCAAGTAGATGTGAGACCGAAATATTTCTTATCTGATACAAACTGATGGACTGTTATTCGTCCCTTTCTGATTAACGATTTAGTTACGAACACTAACTAAACAATTACGATTTAATTCAGTATCAGACATAAAAGTACTGTAATATGTGCTCTGCAAATAACGAGTGCTAAAGTTAAAATTTACTCTCAATGTTTATTTTGCTAAAAGTAATGTTTGGTTTTATCAAAAATTCTTCGAGACAACTTATATAATCATTACTTAAGAATAAGAACAATTAGTTCTTTGTTTTATTATTTACGTTTTTTTATTTATTTGTAACAGTCACAATAATTGCTAGTGTTGCTACAAAAAACTTTCCGTTCAATTGCGATTATTTATTTATTTTTTATTTTTTTTTTGGCAGTTAAGAAGTTAAGACAGGTCAAAAAATAACACGTTACAAATTTCATGCGATAAAATTATCAGGAAAAAAGAAACCCGAAAGAAAGGTAATTGAAAAGAGAAAAACAGGCGAAAAGATGTTAAAAGATAGGGGGAAAAGACAAAAGAAAAAAAAATATAATAAAAAAAAAACAAGAAAAGAACGAAAAAAGGCTGTGTAACCCAAAGAAAATGAAGAAGAAGAAGAAAGTACAGCTTGCCAATCTGCCATTACAAGCATTGTTCCAATCGTGGGAAAAGAATGCGCCGGGCCATTGCTGCTAGGGATGCAAATAGGCCGGGCCGGTGTAAATCACTGATGACAGCGCCGACTGCCGATCAGACATGCACACTATAATCACACTCGCTCGCCGCTAGGAGAAGGCGGTCGGGCGCGAGGACGGTCGGCAAATGGAATTGCGGCAAATTTTCGGGACCCAGTGTGTCTCGGCAAACCAGAAATTAGGAAATGCAAGAAAAACGCTGAGATGGGTGGACGGATTACCGCGGTGGCTGCCGCGCGATAATGGGAGAAACGGTTTAGCGGATGGCGAAGCATCGTAATCAAAGTGTCGGGCGTTAAGGAGGCTGCTGATTAGGACCGGCTCGTCCCCTACAGCCAACACGTTATTGAGCGGCGAGATTTTTCTTAATAGCTTATAAAACGAATCCATAGCGAATTAGGCATAATTTAAGGCTCGGCCTTTTCAGTTTTTATGGAAACAAAAAGTAATTTATTAGTTAAAGTAGAAAGCAGACAGTTTTCAATACGACGGTCTGTTTACATCACCTGCATTATTGGAGAGATCTCCAAATATTCTGAAACTGCAGTTTTTGTTTCAAAAACGAACAACAGTGAGAATATTTAACCATTTCATTAATAAAAAAAAACATGTTTTGAAAATACAAAATTATTTTAGATAATTTGCCGAAAAAGCCATTCAATTAACTTCGGGTGAAGAAAACAAGGAAACTTTAATTAAAAGTTATTTCTGAAAAACGAAAAAAAAACCAGC
>JAFIDM010000004.1:3144240-3155683 GCA_023159025.1 Thereuonema tuberculata
TATATATATATATATATATATATATATAATCTATCTATCTATCTATCTATGTAGATAGATAGATAAAAATAAAATTAAATATAAATAAGGATATTTTCTGATTAAATAAACATATCAAATAATCTTTATCGTTTGATTGGAAATTAAAAAGTTTATTTTGCTTATTTACAGAATATAATTTTGATGACTGATAGTTAACTTCCTAGCAGTTTCACTTAAAAAATATCTTTTGAAAGGGGAAAAAAAAATTCCTAGCTTAGATCAGTTCGTTAACGAGTAGACGGGAACAGAATTTCCATTTTGTAACCTTTTAAAAACTAGTTTAACAACAAATATTTACACACGCCTATTTCTGTACTTCTATGAAGTATAAAATAATTTAAACTAACGAGAAATACAGTGATGCGGCAAAACTTAAATCTGTCCTGCCCGTTTCTATGAAAACTGAGAGGCTAATGCGAATCTCAAGCCTATTTTAAAAAGGATCTCAGTGAAAACGACGCTTACGAGCTAACAATAATAAATGGCGGTGACGGTTCAAATAATAAAAAGGTTCTAGTTATGGGAAGAGAACAAAGTGTTGAGGTGTAAGTCTTGGCTGCTTTTATAATGAGATGTTTTATGAGTGGTGAGATTTTTTTACCAAACATTACTAATATATAAAGAGTGGGAGAAAAGGGCACTAACAAAAACCTAACTGCGTCTGGGTCGTGACAGTGGGAGGCGTTTAGACTCCAGTTAACGCTACACAATCAAACGTTTCGTCAGTTTTTCAGCTAAATATGAATTGTGGAAAAAAAAAATCTCATTGGAGGGCTGTGTTACCTTCGTCTAATTGAAAGCCTTATTGCTCGGTCTTATATTACCCAAAATGAAGAAACTTCACAAAGCAAAAACGTCCTTGTTACGACCAACCTTTCTCATAGAAATGCTTAACACGAGCGAACATCGCATCATCAACTTATGTGAATTGAAGAATTGTTAACCGAGTGCTTACTTTTTTTTTGGGCGGCAAACTCAAAGGATTCGTAATGTACATAACTAACAAATAAAACTGTCAAAGATTTTGGTAAAAATATCAACATTTTTAAGTAAAAACGGTGAATTTCGGCTTAGCAATTGTAATTCATTCAACTTTTTGGATTGTAACCACTACAAATAAACAATTAGTTAGTTGCGAAGTGATCTTACATAATATAGCAGCTAAAAAACGAATTGAAATAAATTGGATTGTTTTGTTTCTCAAATTCTAAACATTTCTCGTGGATTTAGGCGCGCCTTGCATGAGGTTTCGTCTACCAACCAATCAACTGCCATTGCATAGATTTTCATGAAATTAGTTATGTAGAAAAGTTATCAATAAATATCAAAAAACATCGAATTTCAATAAAAAGAAAAATTAGAAAAAAAAATTAAAAAGAAATTGTCGAAAGTACACCACCTCCAATTTGCTGTCCGGACAAATCCGCTATCGGATAACCGGATAGACAGATGCTAATACATCCATTGCTAATAACACGTCTGCAAAGGAAAGGAGTTCCAATACAGGCTAATAAGGGAGACGAGGAAATGACAGGAATGCAGGAAAGTTCAGAAGTGAAAATATGCCGCAGATGAAAAGTTAGATCTGAAAAACATCGTCCGAGATCTAATCTATCGGCCGAGATCTTCACACAGATAGTTGTGATTTGCGGATGAGAACGGCACGCGGACGAATTCCTTCGACTTGGGTCGACCCGCAGCTCCGTTCCCTCGCAGTGACACGTACTAGATGGCTATCGAATTGCTATTTCGCCTATAATCAAAATCCCGTCCGCAAACGGGATCAAATAAGGATAAAAAAAAAAACGGCGGGCATTTCGCTTGAGAAACAACCTCAGTAAAACAGATCGACCGAGAAATTTCGGGAATTCGCCATTTGCATTTTTAAAAAGATATATTACATACAAGAGACTTACCGACATTTTCGGACTAAAGAATTCAGAGTTCGCTTTTTTTTTAAATTGATTACTGGACTAAGGAATGCATATTAGTAAGTATATTACGTGATGGTAAAATTTTCTCCGCTTAGTTTTTCCCCCCCAAAAAAAGGCACGAACGGAATTTTGTCGGAATTTAAAGGAATTATGTCGTTTTCTTTATATTCGAAATACAAAATTTTCCAAAGGTTAGTTTAATACCTTTTTTTTTAATTAAATCGTAGGAATTTCCTAAAATAAATCATAGTGTAAATAAACTTCTTATAAAGCATAGTATAAATAACTATCGCTATAAATGACTATAAATAATCACAGATGTGAATTAACAACTAAAAAGGCCTCCGATTGAACCGTTCTAAAGCCTGGTTTACACATACAGGCTTCAGCGCGGTTCAAATCATAATAACAGTCCTTTTTAATTGTTAATTCACATCTGTGATTATTTACGGGTAATTAACAAAAAAAACGTTTACAGTGCATACGTAAGTGAAGCCAATGTTTAAATTAATTTTAAGATGAAAATTAATGTTATTTTAAACGATAACCAACTACAAAATCTGTAGTCATTTTAAGTATTAAAAGTTTAGAGATCAATTTGTAGAAATTGTTGGGTTTTTCTTGCTTCTTTTCGTTAAAAAGTGGCAATGTCTTTTTGCTGTAACTATTAGCAGATTTTAAGTTACTCGATTCCACCTTTTTTTTTGGTCAAAAATATTTGAAAGATTACAAACAATATTCGTAGACGACGGCAGCGATAAGCCCTTGTTGGTGGATGGGCCGCTTGTGACAATGCTTTTTGCTCTCTGAATCCAAAGGACGTGGTCCTGGGAACACAGGCTTTATCTGATTGCGGTTTGCTTTTGAAGACCACCTCGTGAATGGAAACAAAAGAAGCACTGCTAAATTTAGTATGCAAACACAACAACGTCTATTTGCAAAATAAAAAAGAGCATTTATGGCTTCTTCTTGCACTGCTCCTCTTACCAATTGAAAGCTAGAATTGTTCGGAGGCGACAATCTTTAAGCCATCTTATCAGACAATTCTCTTTGTCAAACGAAAAACAAAATAAGTCCAAGTGAAACAAAACGAAGGAGCTTGATTTTCACCAAGAAATACAATAAGCAATGGGAATACTCACAAAGAATGTCCAAAGAAGAGTTTAAACTGTCCAGACACATTCATCTGCTTCACAAATCATTTTCTTCCCGATATTTGTAAGAGGATTACAAAAATTTGTTAATTGCATTTTTACGTTTTCGCAAACGCGTCCTTGCCAAAATTTTTCTTAAATTTGTGCATTACTGTTAAAAAATCTATCCTGTTTCAATAGTAAACAATTGTAATTTTTCTTATAAAATATACCCGACATTTCTTTCACAAAAAAACAAAGAAGCATTTTATGTTTTTTTGTAAACCTATCAAGTTTATTTTTTAGTTTCTCTATTTTCAACTGTCTCGAAAACTTAATAGGTTACCTCACAGGACAAAAATCTCAATAACAAATAATATATATTCAATTTGCAATCAAAATAAATAAATAAATAAATAAAAAAACTACTTATGTGAATGTTATTTTATGTTAACGACAAATTCAATTTTGGCTATCGTCATTTCAAAGATTACTTTTTCAAAGATTTTCATCAGATGAGGATTTTTTTTTATCGTAAAATAGTCCGTTATCAATTGAAGAGTGAAGACACTTTATAATTCTGTGGCAAAACAAGAGACAACGACGATTCAAAAGAGTTTTGAAAAAAATACCCCTACTTCACTAGTAGCGGGTAAACTTTTTGTTTTTTTTTTGCTGCTACGGGGATAGCAGTTGAAATGGTAATGAGGATTTACCAATAGCAAAGATAATCCGATGCACAACTAAGCGTGGGAGTACAAAATGGAATTTGCTCTTGGATTGAAGAAGGAATTTCTATGAGCTAACAAATCCACCACATGATCCTGAATCATATACATATTTTTTTGAAATTTTCTTGTACCTCTCAAACCAATCCTCAAAGATACCAACGATCTCAGTTTGGAAGACACCTACGCCATTCTTTGAGGGGCGGGCGGGAAAGCTTTTTTTTTTTTCCCGGAAGAACCTGTGCGATCGAGCGGTCTATCCTGGACGGACGTGGGTGGGCACAGGTGAAGTCGGTCCCTTCCGCAGAAGATCAAGGATCATCAAAAAAAAAAATATCTTTCCCTTTTTTCTCCTTTCAACTGTCGGCAAACAAACAAACGGACACGATGAAGTTTTTATTTCTCAATTTTAGAACTCAAAAACTTCTTAGGCTTCGGTCATCGTGCGATTAAAAGTATTAAATTTAAAAATTAGTGAATCAACTGAAACATTTAAAAAAACTAAATTATTCAGTCAAGCATTTAAGTAGAATATCAACAACCAGCACATTTTCTAAAAGTTAAACATTTAATAAATAATAGGAACACATTCGAACCATTGAAAGGTTCTTTTACCCGCTTCCATTTCAAAAGCACGTGATGCTGCGCACATTCCCGTAATATCTCGAGGTTCTGAATAATGGAAAGTCACAAGAAACTACTACAACATTTTTGGACTTTTCCTTAATGATACACGGAAACCCTTCAAAAAAAATTAGAATCTCGCAAATATCTTGCCAAAAAAACAGAATAATCTTTAATATTTACAATTTATATCAAATTAATACAGCGTTTTACTGTTCTATGTTTTATTATTTTGTTATAAGTTGTAAATGTTCCTGTTTCCATCAAGAAAATTTATTTGATAATTAAAAAAAAATCGTACTTTTGTCCAATGGCTTTTTTCTGTTGCCGGAGGAGCTATCCTCTACAATTCCTTGCAAAGTACTTAGCGAAGTTTCCAACTGTGTTTTTCTGTGCAAAATGAGTTTTCTGTACAAAGGGATTCTTATCTGCGGCAAAAAGGTGGAGAGAAGAGGAAAGGGTTTGTTGCTAAGGATTTTCACTTCACCTGATTGATTATCAGCTTCCTTTCCTAATGGACCCTGAAAAGAAGAGGACACACCAAGGTCCAATTTCAAGCATCAATGACCACCAGCGATGCTTTTTTTTTTTCCCTTCAACTTCACCGACTTTTTGTACGATTTCTTCTCAAAAGCAAAAAAAGTTGTCATCTCGCTTCTTCAAATGAAATTCGTGTTAAAAAGTGAAAAAAAAATAAAAAAATAAATAAATAAAGTAAATTTAGGCTTTGGCATTAACACCTGAAGTGGAATGAACAAGTGTCTAGTTTTCGTTCCTCGGTAGTCTATATTTATCCACTGTGCTTCAGTCGGCAGACGTTCTGATACTGTATTGGTGATTGTTTTTGTTTTGTTTTGTTATTTTTGTGTGTTTTTTGTGGAATTCCACTCCTGGGAGCTGGAGAGACATCCAGAGTCTTTCACGCCTTCAAGTTGTTGTTGCGATAAATCCCAACAACAACATCAAACAGCGTGGCCCAGATTTCCGTTGACGGTAGCTTACTGAAATGATCGGAAAACTGAACAGATTTCTCACGATTTTCCTACTTTACTTATTCAGTTAATCAGAGAGCGAAAAAGTAATTTGTAAACAACAATGGATGAGATCAAGTGTTTACTAAATCCTGGAACAGCTGTTTCACGCTCTTTGGCGATCATCAGACAGGAGCAGTCACCAGGAAACAACGACATCTCTAATAGTCGTTAACGCAGAGGTGTCTAAAATTATTGTTCATTTTTTTCTTTTGAGGCACCACGAGTAATTTGGAAAATTAGAAAAAGCAAAAGATTAATAATTGTAAATTAAATCTGTTAGATCACCTTCTTAAAGTTTCAGATCTTCAATTGGAAGGTTCTCATTTCTGTGTGAGAACGGTGAATCTAACAGCATTTCTGTGTGTTTGAGTCGGACGCATCAATATTATTGAAGTTGAAGGCCCTGGGAGATTAAGTGTCGTAGCCAACCTCCTCCTCCTGCTCCTGTTCGGCCCCGAAATAATCATGAATAGACGTTGTGGAGAATGGCATTCCTCGGCCATAAAAGAGGCTGCAGCCAAGCAGAAAGGGTCCTCTGCCCAAAAGTACAGCGTCTCACGCGGGGACCTGCACACACCGCATTCCATCAGTGCAACAAAACCAACTTCAGAGACTGGATTACTCTCATATTGATGCACTGCACCGGGGGGTATATCAAGATCCCATAGGAAAGTGTAGTGATCTCCAGAGGGGGCAAAACTAAGCCCTTAGGAAAAAAAAAATATATAATATTATATTCACCGAGAAAAGCACAAGAATCAAAAATAAAACCCTCTTTGAAATATTCGGCAAAAGCTGTTCGAATTATGACAGGTCCTGGGCTTTTGAAAATCAAAACACGACCACGAAGTTTTCATTCATTTTTTTTTTTCGCTCTCTCTCTTCGCCGTGTTCTAATTCTTCTGGTCTTTTCTAATTATTCTTTTCATTAATAAATGACAATAATCGAATCTACATCAAAAGAAACTTCTGCGACTGGATTCCGTACGAACAGCGCCCCCTTTTTCTCTAAATGAAACAAAAACTCGAAGTTAGTTCCCCCCATCGGCATTTCCATTCCTCTTTATTTCATGAGAGAACGACGGAAGACTTAAACAAGGTTTCTCTTCCTAACAACCATCGTGTTTAGCAGAGAAGCGAACACACTCGAGGGGCCAGCAGCATCCATCGTTCGTTTCCCATTGGGATCACAACCACACTCGTTTCGTAAAGCGTTTTATAATTAAAAGGCAATCGTACGTTTTTGTTGATTTTTTCTTTCTTCTTCCGCAAAATGAACGTTTAGGGATCGGAAAGTTGCTTTTTTCTCTGTAACCGGAAGTCACTACTTTAATTCCTAATGGCGTGGAAATGGATGCCCGACCCGGGGTTTTTACGAGTCGGGGGACTGTGTGCGACTTGAGAAGTGGGTGCTGATGGGAAGGGCTTAAGAGGAAGTGGTCACTGGCGCAGCATCTGCTTTTGCGCTCTGCTCCGTCTAATGGAAAACATGTTGGCAGTTGTTAAGACCCGACCACCCTCGCAATCGCCCCCTCATTTGTCTTAGCTGTTGAGATGACACCCTCCACCCAAACCCTTTCCCCAATATTTGGTTTTCCACAAGGAACCACCCACTGTTCCTTTGAAGCAACCTCCTTCAATTCATGACCCTTGTTTTCGCCTAAACATTTAAACCAACAAAACAAGCTCTGAATACGAGACTTAACATTTAACCCACTTTAAAAAACATTTATAAAAAAACTGTTGAAGAGATTACAGTTTTGGGGGAGAAATATTAGTTTTCCTTCATCAAATAACAATAAATACTAACAAACTAGAGAAGGAAGACGAGTTCCTCTGTCGAAATTTGAAATTTGTAAATTTTCTTAAAAATTTAAGCTTTTTAAAAATTCCTTGTTTATTGACCAATTCATCATTATTATTATTGACTTTCTTTTGAATTAACATTTACTTCCGTTTTGGGAAATATCACATTAAACATTAAGAGAAACTTTACCAAAAAAAAAAAATCCCTATTTTCTAAATTAATTTCTAAATTTCCTTTACATCAGTGGTTCTTAATCTGGGAGTAGCAATTGACCAAACAAAAGAATAAAAACTATAAAAAATATACAGGCAAAAGACCCCTTCAGTATTTTCTTCAAAATGTAATCCGTGTCGGATTGTTTCAAATGATTTTAGCATTTCATCATACGAAGGTTTTTTGATTTCTGCATCATGATCATTTCCATTTTCATCATCTTCATCGCAATTCATAGCTGTATTGTTTTTATTTTTCACACTATCCAAAATATCCGATTCGGTTAGTTTTTTCGAGGTCTCAACTTCAAAATCAAGTGAAAGATAATCATCAATCAGTACATCATCGTTAATTTCTTCTTTTTCCCTCAGCTGTATTCATTTCTTTCATTTCCTCTAAGGGAATATTAATAATAAAAACATTTCAAGGAGAAAAAAAAATAGACACCACGAAAAAATTCGTTAATTAGAAAATGCACTCCGCTATTTGGAGGTTATTTTACGAAGAAATTAGCAAAATGTTATGTTCTTGGTTCCAAAGAAAAGTTCGCAAAATAGAGAAATTCGCAAAATAGAGGTTCGTAAAATGGAGGTCCGACTGTATTAAAAAAAAAAAAATATATACCTTAATAGGTTTTAGAGCTCAGAAATTGACGGTGTATTCATGTTGCCCCTCCCCCATCTTTTTATTAATTCGAACATTAATATGGATTATCTTAACATAAATACAAAGTTTCACTACTTTTTTTCCATTAATTCAACTCAATTTCTATAAACGCTGGAAGCAAAAATCTGTCAAAGAGTTGGAATGTATCCAATTTCCCTGGAAATAGCAATTCCCTCTTTAGATAAGGAGTCAAACACCCATTACCATTGATAAAAACCCCTTGAGAACCAAACCCAAAATTAATCGCTTGTTTAAAAAAAAACAAAAAACCAACAAAGAGAAAAGAGTGTTAGGATGGGAGGTTGATTATTGATTCACGACCAACCCAACGACATCCGGTCATTTGGCCAAACAGGTTCTCTATTGCCAACGTCTCTCCCAAAACAACCAGAAAAAAAAATGATCTTCAGGGTGTACAAATATGAGGGCGGATAGAAAAAGGAATTCCTTAGGTTTTGGGTTAAAAAAAACCCCCTTGAGACGTCTTATTGTCGGGAGGGGAAGGGGGGAGGTGAAGATAAAAAGACTTTCCGCCCAACTTCAGACAGGTTTTTGTCGTCACAACTGCGCAGACGTTAATTTTTCAAAGGCGATTTTGTTATCTAGAACAATTGGGTGCATTGTTCTAGAAAAGATGGATTAACCAAAGAACTATTAAATATGTTGTTAGAATCCAACTCAGAACACAAAATATCTGATGGCCAAAACTGTTTCTTAAAAAGACCCTCACTTTTCCAATGGTTAATCTCCGCACCGCCAAAATACAGAAAAGTTCCAAATATTTGGACATCGATTCTTCATTCTACCTCCTTTATCTACATCAGAATTCAGTTTCATTTGTTTTATTTATTATAATTATTATTATATCCTCTTTGGTTTCTCCTGCTTTTCGGACAAAAATGTTTATTCAAATGAGACGTTGTAGTCCAAGCGTAGTTGATCGGACAGGTCACGTGTGCTTAGGTACATCCTACGGGGGGCGCTGGAGGCAAGGCTAAATAAAGCCAACGCTGTGCTACCACAGAGCTCCTAGCACTTTTAAATTTTGTGACATGTAGGGGCGAAAAACAAAAAATCACTGCTAGCTTCACCGATCGATGGTGTATTGTGTGTTCTGGGCCAACAAACAATAGGTATAGGACCAAACATAAAGAGGAACGTAACCTTATTAGATTTATTATCCTCACACAACTGCGAACTCCTCAATATATGTTGTGCTGTCAATTGCAAAATTTACATTACGTCACAGTCATCTTCCTGCAGTCAGAAGCAATCACTCAATTCTTTACGAATTCTTTGTCCTCCCAAAAAGAAGAAAAAGATTCGAGGAATGCAGCTACTAAGAAAGCAAATTCAACGATGCTTCAGTGACGAATTCACCTCCTCCATCTTTTTCCTCGCTCACGACAGAGATACAACCTCTATCTCTGCATCATGTTGTCCCATATTGCGATCGCCTCGGGGGTGCCTTGACGACAAGGAAAAGGAAGCTCTTATTTAGTGGGTGATCTACCGTCCACTCTATAATGTCTGACTGATTTCCTGCATCAAAACCGTTTCCGTTCGAGAGGCGGAGGACCCAGGCACCCACAAATTCGCCACAAACTACTTCTTTTTTTTTGCTTGACTTGTTTCCCCCTAAAGTCCTTCCCGCGCGTTTCCGAAGGAATCAAATCTCAAAGACAATTCTGCTTCGAAGACGGCAGACAGTTGAGCTATTGTCCACTCGAGAAGTAAAAAAAGGCCAAACAACTCATCCAACATCTGCCTTTTCAACCAATCAACGGCCAATTGATGGAGAAAATAGTTTTCACCACAAAATCTTATGAATGAAGCCAACAATCTATGAATGGATTTCAGTTTTTTTTTTATTATTTATTATTATTTTTTCTTTCTTTAATGAAGCTTAACTTTGAAACAAGAGTAAGTACATCATTTTAAAGAATATAAAACGTGATTAATAAACAAGATTCGAACCATTTTTTTTTGGAAGGAATATCATCTATAAATAAGACGCTATTAACAGAAGGAAGAAATCAAAATTTTTCTTGACATTGGTTTTTTTTTATTGTTCATATATTTTGTTTAATAAATTAACGGGCTTAAAATTACAAAAGATTATAAATTAAAAGAAAAAAAAAAAGCCATATTTAAATGTTATTGTTAAGTTTAAATTATTAGGAATTTGTCCGCGATATTTATTTGTTTATTTTGATGCAATCTTTTGCAAGAGTTCGAATCTCGCCGAGGCAGTGTTTTAGATTAACGCATTCCATTCTATCATTGATTATAATTGCTTTAGCGACGTTCACTCGTCGCGTCTACGAAATAATCATCCTAATTTCACTCCATAATTGGACAGGAAAAAAAAAAAAAAAAAAGGACCTATCTACACCCAATATTGGCATTAAGTTTTTCTCCTAATGGTTACCTTAAAGCAATCGGCGCCGCCGATTTCATTATTTACTGAGGGGTGTCCAATAATTACCCTCACCCTATTAACTCCATCTTTTTTTTTCTTTTTGACTCCCCTTCTATTTCCTTTTCGGACCCATGTTCGCCTTCTACCACATACCAATCAAGACGGGGTAATAACTTCCCAAGTCCCCGGGTTGTTGGAATCGCACCCGCCTCAGCAGAGGGAGAGAAGGCCGTGAAACAAATCCACAGTTTTTCTCCCCTCCCTTAAAAGCAACCCGCGTGCACCCCCATGTCAACCTGTTTCCAAGTACAAATCAGCGGGCGCTTGCAGAAAAGTACCCGTGACGATAGGGGAGGAAATAACGTGGGGGGAGGGGGTTGCATTCCTATCTTTGCAAACTGAGCAATAGATATACTAAACAAACTACTAACAGACCCCCATATACATTGTATAAAGTCAATACAAGATCGTCGATTGATACTGGGATAAGATAGTGTCTCTTTGTATCTCCGATTAGGCAAATATTCAAATATAGAAATCATTAGATTATTTACAACAACAGACCTTCTCTTCCGATCAAACAAGTGGATTACTTTAGATAGGAATTAAGTCTTTGATGTTCAAGATTTGTGATGATTAAATCACTGGCCTCAGATTTATCCTAGCAATACTCTCCAAACATGTTTATTTTTCGCTAATTTTTGTAAAATTCTTTAGTTAAACATAAATTTGTATTAATCTATGTTTGTCCCTCCGACAACACCTCAAAATGAATGGCTAAAAAAAAAAAGAGAGAGAGAGAACATATTACCTTATCATATAAAAAAAAATATGATTTTA
>JAFIDM010000004.1:3156083-3175499 GCA_023159025.1 Thereuonema tuberculata
ATTTTTGCATCCATTACCTTATAAGGTTCATTGTACTTGTGAGTCGTTACAAGTATGGCTTTCAATGCAAAGAAATGCTTTCAGTTTAAGATTTGAGTAACAAACGGAAAACTAAATTGTTACACGTTAGCTTCTGTGAGTAACGATCGTCTCACTGCGTCAGAAAGATAAATTTCACATTTTTAGGACGAATTGAAATAAGACTAATGCACGAGCAAAATTAGCTAATTCTGTTCTAAGGACTTTAAGACTGTTAAATAAATTTTCTAATAAATAATAACTCTGATCAGGAGTCGAGTGATTAGCAGAAGTTTTGGCATATTTAGAGCGCGACTGAATTAATCTTGGGGACTTTAAGCTCTTTCTTTCGACATTGGTTTTTTTTTAGAATTATTGCTTCTGTGCAGTATAAGTTGTTGGGTTGTTGTTTTTTTTGTTCTTATAATGACATTATAACTTTTTGTGCTGCAGTAGTTCAAGCAGTAATAGATGAAATCTATCCTGGGGTTTTTTTTTTTCCAGGACATCAAAAAAATTTTGCAATAAAATAATAATAAAAAAAAATCTGGCTTCTTAAATGTTATTATAAAAGATCGTATTACTAATTCACCCAATTCTTTTTGAATGCCTTGAAAACTGAGCCGGGAACCAACAGTTTTATTGATTCAGAAGAGTTCTGAAGAGATGGTACTTCAATCTGTGACAGATTATGGTATTAATGGATATCTGGTTCAGGTAATTCTCCCTCAAAGAGACCCCCGGGGGGCAGCTCAGATCCCCTCAGCCTGGAGGACGGTCGGCAATGTCATGGCACCACCTTCGGACAAAAGATACCCAACAGAGGGGGTAGGTGGGTCTTAATGTGTCGCTCCCTAGCCCCGTCCCGCCCTCGCATACCAATGCACAACCCCCACAACGTGTCCCCGCCCAAACCCCATTCTCGGGACTGACTTTTCTCTTAACAGCAGTGGCCGCCACGGAATAGCACTCTATTGTTTATTTATTTATTTATTTATTTTATTTTTACTGTTATTCTATTGAGAGTCGATCTCCACTGTTGTCGTATCGACACGGATTAACAAGAGCTAACTGTGCTCTAATCCAACAAATACAAGCCCAGAGAATAATAGGATAAGCAGAAAAACTAACAGGTTAGAAAATGTCTCAGATGCCAGGGTGCTAAAACAGGGCGCATAAAGAAAGTAGTTAGATATACGTCTCCTTTCAAGTTAGCAGTTCCATGTAATACAAGACTATAAGGAACCTTAAATATATAAAGTTCGTAAACCTTCCTTTCAATTCTGTTAATGCAAAAGGAGCTTTATTTAAACTAACTGTTAATTTAAACAGCTTGTTTTACTACAAGTTCTAAAAATAAGGGAGCGGGCGACTGTATAAATCTCAGATTGAATCGAGATTTCAGCACCTGACCTTCGTCTTCTAATAATTGGTGCCCTTTTAGCTGGGAACTCTTCGTTTTCAGAATGACAGGTGAAAATCACACCCACAGGTGTTTCTAAATCTGTCTTTCTCCAGCCACTGGAAGAGCGTGATTTGGACGGTTGTTTCGCGGATGAAGAGACGGCCCCTGGCCACAAGAGGCACGCGATGATCAATAGAACCGCTGACCCCCAGGGCGCTGCCCCTACAACCAGACACTGAATCAACCGCAGCCAAGACATCGACTGGGTCCTCGTTTTCAGGCAAAGTTAAAAACAAAAAGAAAAGCAAAAACCGGTACAAAAAAGAAACCCTACCTTAATACAGAAAACCTTACAAGCAAAAAAAGGACAAAAACAATAGTATGGATGCCATCAGTTTATTGGTACAGTATCTGATAGAAGGTATCCAAATTCTCGCTAGTTTGGCGTTTCAGTACTGAAAGACTTACATGTCAAAAAAATACTGTTTACGAAACACTTAATTTCAATAAATATTATCGTAAATGAAATAACAATAACAATTTTATATTGTGAGTTTTGTCTATTAATTTTTTTGAATATTTTCTTTCATTTGAATTAATAACCGATAAACAATTCTAGAAAAATGTTACAAAGCGTTTTGTATTAAAACATTTCTTGCACTTACGAAGCATTTTGTGATATTAATTCAAATGTAAAATTACCTTTATAATTATATATAATTATATCCAATTCACAATATAAAGTTATTAATATATAACAGTTTCAAAGATTATCTTCTGATTCTCATCAACTGCTCTTTCAATGAAAAGACAAACAATACAAAGACTTCAGAAATTAACCAAAAAGGACCCCACCCTCCCAAAAAGAAAAAAATGCTAAATACCGGACTTGGTTCAAAAATTAAAAATACTAACAAACTTAATTAACATTATCAGACTATTAAACTAGCTAAGAAAAAAATTCGCTTAATTCGTTCTGAATTTGAAAATTCACTGCTTAAATATTTGATCCAGATAAACCATTAACATCGTCTAGCACGGGAAGAGCTGTTTAATGAACTGCCCTGTACGTAATCAATAGCGTTCAAATAGTCTTGTGCAGAACTTTTCAAACACAACTTTGTTTCTCGTTATATTTTGAAAGAACCTAAAAATAACTCCGAGGTAATCATACATTGGAAATCTGCTTCTATTATTAAATGAAATTTATTAATGTCAATTTCAGATAAACCAGAAAAATAATAATAATTCGACAATCCGTAAAAAACAAAAGAAAAAAAGAAAGACTGAATCTTGTAAATAAAATAAATAAAAAAACAAAATTGGTTAGCTAATAAATTTGCAGCTTTTGTTTTGTCCATTTTTTTTTTATTATCATTGTTATTTCTTTTTAAATTATAAAAGTTAGTCACTTCATTCAAAAGCAGGAAGCGTTGGCTTTCCCTCTGTGTTGAATGAATGGAACCCTCCAAGATCCCGGGGATGAGAAGGAAGGAGAAAGAGGGGGCGGCAGTGACTCCTGCTGCACAGGAAGAGAGTGAGGGTCTATCATCATTGGGATGTAATTAAATCGGCACAGGAAGAAAGCCGGAGCTCGTATCGACGGCGGCCATCTTGCCCCTTGTCACTCACATCGTTAATTAACAATACAGAATTCAATGTATTAAAAAATAAGAAAGAAAAAAAAAACTATCTTCGAGTTCAACCTAAGCCTCTACTTCTCTCTCCCCCGCCCTATTTTTTATTTTTTTTCCCTCATCGCGATCGAGCTCGAGATAAAGTAATTCTTCAAATCAAACAAGTTCAGAAGATATTTATAATATAGTTTGAAAATAGTAAACAATTAAAAAAAAAACTTTTTGAGGAAACCAATGGGGCGTAAAATTCCCGCTAAAAAACTTAAAACCTTGTTTGGTTACATCACATATATTCTTTAGATTAATCTATTCTTTTGAGTAAATAGTGAAGTAAATACTTTAAACACGACGACAAGACACAGTGATCACGAATTTCAATGGTCAGTGTTTGTATGTCAACAATGAAGTATTATTAAATGGGAAAAAAATAACGTGGTACGTATGGCTATACGTGGGAATATGATGTTTCTTTAGAGATGCTATTACATAATTTACCATCCTAAGGTAAAATATCTAGGCGATAGCCTAAAAAAAAAAAAAAAAAATCTCTTTATCCATCTTGAGTTTGTGGGGGTGTGGATGAGAGTTCTGCCAGAACCGACCGCACAACAGGATCCGCGCTACCTACAAAAGGATCGCAGAGAGAGAGAGAGACCAAGGCCGAGTGTGGATCAAGGACGGGCTTCGGATTCCTGCTTGTCTCTTGTGTGACATCTAATTTACTTACCTGCAGCGGATGGCTGTGATTGGTGGAGGCAGCGCTGTGCGGGGAACGATTATTCGTTTGGGTCTCGCCAAGACACGACACTATCGCAATTAATTGGCAAAGGGCAAAACTATTTCCCCGATCTGATTATCCCGTGAAAGGGGGGGGGATGGGGATGGATCGCTTGCTGCAATCAAACGCCGGACTCAGCGCCGTCCTTCCAAAACAGGCGAGGGAATTGAAATCCGGTGAATGTGGGGGCCATTCTGCAGTTGCCCTACTCTCATTATCTTTCCTTCAGATTTCTACAGCAATTTTTGAAAACCTCGCAAACTACCTAACACAAATCATCAATAATGATAAAAAATATTTAAAGCCGCCTTTTTCAATCCACTCGTTTTCTCGGCAGTTAAAATGAAAGCCAGAAACAAAAGAGACATATATAACTGCAGTAAATTAAGTAATTTTATCGTAAATTTTCAATGTTGTTAAGGAAACGGATTACTTAAGAATTCTTTTAGTGACTCTTTTTCATACAAAATTAAATAAGTTCTCTTTCCAATAGGTTTTCAAGTAAACTGATAAGAATATCCTATGGATTCTGAAAGAAAATAGGTTTCAATTTGGAAAACAATCCAGACATCTCTTATCAAATCTTTCCAAACTTTTTTTTTTTTTTAAATGAGTGGCGTCTTCCTTGGTCACGATTTTCTTTCTAAAACTAAACCTCTTCAGTCTTAATAATAAAAGGAGAAACCTAATGAATTATATCTCCTTTTATTAAGAAGAATAATCGAATTTAAATAACAATTAGAATTATTTTGTGGAAATATAGGCCTACAGTTTAAAAAAAAAAAAATGGAAATAACTCAACACCGTACGAATGAAATGGATGCAATTCTCAATCTTTCTTGTTTATCTTAAAAAGAAATAATAATTCCATTGGACTGACCTGTTGCACACAACGTGATGAAGGTCTGCGCATGCCTCCTGATCATTCTGTTTTCTCTGAGTGGTGGTAGCCTTTGCAGAATATAATCAAGAAAATCGTGGGCCGTCACTGCTGACAAATCCCACTTGAGTTTGTTTAAAACTAAAAGTTCCCAACCCTAAAAAGAAAAACAAAAAAACAAAATTACATTAGCACAACATTTTACAAAATAAAAAAATCCGATGACAATATTACAGAAACCAAATATTGGGTTGGCCAAAAAGTTCGTTCGGTTTTTAAGTAAAAATAAAAGACATTTTTCATTGTCACCAAATACTTTTATTGAACAATGTCTTCAACGGTTTGTTCCACTACCTTCTGCCATCTTCCATGCAATTTCATAAAATCCATCTTCCCAAAACTTCTTATCTTGTTTGAGCAAAACAAAAAATGTTCCAGATGCCTTTGGTGTCTTCCAGGGAATTGATTTTTTTTCCATTAAGAAAATTTTGTAAAGACCGAAACCAATGGAAATCCGAAGGTGCAATGTCTGGTGAATACAGAAGATGAATCAGAACTTCTCAGTCAAGCTGTAACAGTTTTTGTCTGGTCATCAAAGAAACATGCGGTCTTGTATAGTTATTGTCTTCCATCTTCAATACTAAAATGGCGACACAAATTTCACCAATTTTTTTTATCAGTTTTTGTTTTAGGATGCACGCTGATATGACAGTTATGACAATACAATCAAACAAAATGGTGTGGAATGACGTTAAAGACACCTAAGCGCTACTAGAGCCAACTTATGTACATAACCCGAGTGAACTTTTTGGTCAACCCAACAGAATGAATTATCATCCTCACATCGAAAACGCCAACATAAAAATCATTCCATCTTTCAAACGTTTTATTTACATCGTAATTTGTAAGAAATTTCAACTAGTTACTAAAACACAAGTGAAGTTTGTATTAATTTTTAACACCATGTAATAATTCATTAATATCTAATCACTTACATTTCCTTATAAAATATACAGAATATTAATTTTTGTAAGGATTCTCAGAGGAAAAGTTCTTTTTATGAACAATACATTAAGAAACTACATATAATTAATAAATGAATGTCATTAATAAGTCATGTTGAATAAATGAATGAATTTCTCATTTTATATAAGATTATTTATAATCAATTCTAAAAACATGGAACAAAAAAGCAAAGGCTACTAGAAATGAAAATTTTAGACTTGCATCTCTACATGTTTAGACACTTATCAACAAATGGATTAAATCAAAAGTAGAATTCTGGTAAAAGAATTCATTGTAATAAACATACTATGACAACAAAGGTAAATACTAAAGAAATAAATGGCCATTTACAGAAAATTTCGGCAAATTTTAGTAAGTAAACCTATTTTTCTGATTTCTAACTTTCCCTTCCTTGTTTTTTTTTCTTTAATTCTTTTGTTAAAATGCTCGAAAAATACGATCCTCAGCAAATCCACACAAGAAATAGTTGTAAAACTTCAATAAAAGTTCACCACACTTTATTGTGTTTTAAAGTAATCTTAAATGTGTTTAATACATTTTTATATTAACATTATTCAAGTGTTGACCTTTTATTCAAGTTTTACAATACGTGCAAACGTTAAATTTGTTTTTAAGAAATCTTTGTCTAATTCCTGTACTGTTTATTTTAATAATTAGATTCAAAAATAAATTTCAAGTTGCTATTAATTTATTTTTTTTTTTCATTCTCTTAATATTTTTGTAATTGGTTGACTTTAATCGCAACTTCTTTGTATCCGTCCAATAAAATAAACTTCCTCGTTGCTTATCGAAGTTGTTTTCCAAGAATTTACAGTTCATTTTCTTTTGATATACAAGCTTCAAATGTATTTATAATAACAGTGTTTTACAAATTTCAACGTCAAATTATGAAATTTCGATTATAAGTGAGGCTTTTATAAATGATCAGCTCCTGTCGAAAGGAGCTTCAAATTGCGTAACTGTGTTTTCCTACATAGACAAGTAGGAGTCAAGTCTGAGAAAATAAAGGACTGTAATTGATGATAGATTCGTTTTTATTCAGACTTTAAAAACATCGGATGAATATCTGAAGACAAAGAAATGATTAACTAAGGATTTGAGATTTAACACCCATTCGATCAGAGAATGCGTGTCTTTCTACGTGGTTGACAAGAAACCACGAAAACTTATCGAATGTTCATAACACAAACGTTCACTAGATGCCAGAGTACATCGAATAACAGATAACAGTGGCATAACTAGGTCTTTGGGTATGAGCAGAAAAAGAGACGTTTAAAAAGAGTGATGAAAATCACTTCCCACAAAAAAAAAAAAAAAAAAAAAAAACCATAAAAAGGGAGGTGATGAGTACGGGACTGTCATAGAAAGAAACAGCGCATTACTGTTTTTTGTTTGGGGGGGGGGGGTTATGGAAAAATGGATAGGCCTTTAAAGTTCTTTGCGAATTCACCCTTTTAAAACTCAATTCTACAGAGTGGGTGGAATTCGAGATGACACCCTTCATCGATTACAAAACCCACCCATTCTACGCCTAATTGCCCACGGGAGGGAGTAACAGGTGCCGCTGGAATGTTGTCTCAGTCTCTACGTGGATCCTCCACCGGCAGCGTTCGCTTGTTGGTTTTTTTTTTTTCCTCGTTTACGAATTAAGAGTGTCCTTGTACAAAGTGTAGGCGGATGTACGATGAAGTTCTTGAAAGATAACTTTCTAGAACTTGCTGCACTAGTTTTATAATCATTTTTTTTTTTTCAAGAGCTACCGTTCAACGAATCTTAGGAAATTTGTTTCAACTGTTTTTTTTCTTTTTTGTTTTGTTTTTTTCTAAACAATTTCACGTTCCATTTATTTATTTAATTACGAAGTGGTTCCAAAGTAGGCTTGTATTAAGAGTATGTTAGTGGTTGAAACTGAAAAGTACACGAACTAAATTTTATTTCGGGAGTTATGAATGTTTCGAATTTCATCCGCTTGTTCTTGAAGCAAAGAGTTATTACAGTTGGATATCCAGCAGCTATATTTGAATTAAGTGAAATACAACGAATTACTAACAAAGTCTTGCGACAGGAACTCTAGCGCTGTACATACAATGAAACACAGCGCCGATATTACGATTTAGAGTAAGATGTCAGATAAAATCCATCTCTTGTGATCTCGTATCAAGATTTTCTTTTTTAGCAACGTATTAAATTAATTTTTGCAATTTACAACTTCCAGGTTTATATCTGAGGCAAATTCATCCTGTGTGGTACAATTCTTCCTCTCATAATTCTATGAAGGTGTTTTTTTTTTTGTTTTTTTTTCCCGGGTGCCAGACTGCCTTAATTCAATGTGGGTTCTTCGATTGTCCGATATATGAATCCCTGTGAGTGTAAACCCCTGTGCCTCCAACTTCCGAAAGCCCGGTTGGGATTTTTGGCGCGTTCCAAGGGTGGGTTCCTGTGGGAACAGGGGATCCGAGGAGGTGACCCGACCAGTGACATCGTCCACCGTCTTATAAGGGACCTTCTTAAAGCGTGTTCCCATAGAAAAGCTAAGGCATCCGAGAGGTGGGTAGTTTGCTTCTCTTCACCCGTTAGCGGGTTCTTAACGCAGCAGACCCTCCTGATTCTTGGAATGTCTGGGAACAGAGGGGGGGAGGGTATCTTCCACCCTCTTGCATTCGGACCACCATTATTTTCTTATACTTTTCTTAAAAGAAGGAAAAAAAAAAAGAAAAACACGAGTAAGGAACATCTTCAGGGATCATTGTTCAATAAAACCAGAAATACTAGGGGAAAAAACACAGAATACAGCGATAATCCAAGTTATGACAGCATTACAATACTTTAAGATACGTTTTAAAAACTAAATATCTCAAAGAAAATAAAATATAAAAAAATATGTTTATCCCCTTGATGAACTTTAATAAAAAATATCTTCATTTCCACATTTGGGGAGAAAAAAAAATATAATGAAAACAAATGATATAAATTACATATTACAACAATAACCTTTGCCAATTCAACATAGCATGGATATAAATAAGGAAGCATCTCTTTAATAATAATGAAGATAAGAAAATACAAAGCCATTTTTTTATTGCAATTGGCGATACCACGAGATACTTGTAGCTAACTTCTTGTAGTGAATTTACCACTACAATATTTTTCATCTTATATATTAAGACGATTTCAAACAAAGTAATAATAATAATTTATCACTAAAAGACGAACATTAAATAAATACACGAATCAAGGGTCTATGAATAAAATAATGGAATAACATATTTCTTCATAAAATTTCTTCTTTTTTTTTCATTTCTTGCACTGCTTCGTATGTTTCGTAATAAGTGAAAAAAACTGCCTGGACCCGGTTTGGCTATTAAAAAATTAAAAGCTAGTTGGAAAGATCTCGTATTTTGAAGTTCAAGGCCGAGATTTCTTGTAGGTGTGAACGACACTGGACTTATTAAAGAGGACAGAGTCGAACTGAGAACAAATCCTCCTTCATTTAACAAAATGTGTAACTCGATTAAAGCGCAACTCTCGTTACAAGACTATTCGAGAAAAAAAAAAAAAGCTTTCTTTTTTATTTTAAATAGCAAAACAAACGAACGAGAGATCAATGGCTGAAACGGCGTCAAAACACCAATAAATCAAGCCAATAAAGTGTAGATAAAACTCAAAAGCCTAAATCAAATATTCGTATAATGTTTAACTGAGCAAGGTTCTTATGGTTCACGAATAATAATTTCGCTTTTGACTGCGAGAAAAAAGATATAAAAAGATTGCCAAGAATTTATGCTTTTTTTGTTTGTTTGTTTGTTTGTTTTGCATCTCAAGTGATTGGTTCGCTTTAGTTCAATCATTCCTTAGATTCCGACGTAAATTAAAATTGCAGACCTCTGCGATTCATTTAAGCTGCCTCAAGAGTCATGTAGGTGGACCGAAGTGATGTAAATGCTTATTTTTGGGATGACAGCACTCGTTCGGGAGGGTTTGGGAGATTTTTATTATTATTATTATTATTATTATTTCCCCCTCTGGCTTCTCTCTTGCACACAGCCCCTGCTGTTTCGTCCAAATCCTCTTTCAAATGAAATGTTAAAGGCGAACGATCGTCGTACTGGCCTCGCGATTCCAACTTTCCTAATCCACGAATCAGTAAAAAAGCCTGCATTCAACAAAAAGTACAGGAATATAAAGCAAAAGATAAAAATAAAGAAAAAGCCAATGAACAGTAGCAGAAATCATCGAGATAAGAAGCCTTCATCTGAGTTTACCTAAGAAAAACAAAAAGCGAAACGGCTGTCCAAAGGCCCTCTGGTGATAATATGATTTTCTAACTTTAACTTTCTACTTTATGAAAACGCTAACTCATTAAGCAGGAAATGGAAATTACTTTTGGATTAACCGTCAAGTTAAACACGTGACACAAAAGTATTCCTTTAATACTCAAAAGTCTTTTTAATTTGATACGAAAAAACAAATGTGAATACAACTTAAATTGTTATATTTATCTGATGCTATTTTATGGTTCATATTTAATTATTATAATAAAAAAAAAAAAGAAAATGTACATTTATTTTCGTTTTATCACATCAATAAAATAATATTCGATGGTAGCGCCAATAACCCACATTCTCCACAAAAGCAAATAAAAAAAAAAAAAAAAAAAGCAATTATCGCTTTTCTTACATATTACGTCAAATAATAACTCCTAATTCCTTCCACGTACCAGATTCGCATTTAACCTCAGGGACATATTAAAATTTGGGGCCCATTTGTGTATTTAATTGGGGTATTTAAATCTGAGTTATATCTGCGGAACGATAATTCGCTTACGAAAGACTTCATTCGTTATTATGAAATATTTACCCAATAGTAAAAGTCTGGAACATTCCAAAATAAGCTATACCAAAGAGAGTGGGGAACGAAATACCCATTACCCATCCTATTACTGACAAATATACAATAAATAAATACCCCGGGCAATCGCAGGCGTGTTAATAAAATATTCTGTTTCCGTTTCGCGATTAATTCAGCGAGGGGGGTCTTTTTCTATCTCCGTGGACCCATTATTCGATTACCCCCTTCTTTTTTAAAGCGGATGGAAGAGGATTGGATGACAGTGTAACCTTGACGGGACGGAGCCTTGGGAGTTTGTTCAACGCTACTCGGAATAACCACATTCCTGCAATATCTACCTTCAGGTGGTTGTCTGCGGTAACAAGCGACGATTGCATAACGCCATGGGCTCGCCCGCCACTTTCACGTAAAAATCTCGGGCGATTTTGATATTATTACAAGTGAGGGTGGGTGGGTGGCAGGTGGAACGAAAATTATGCAAACAATTAACCAGAGTGGACTTTTTCATTTTCCTGGGGGGGGGGGGGGGGTATTCCTGATCGAAAAAGTCGAAATCATACCTCATCGTAACTGGAGCATTGAAAAGATGGCTTCTGCCACGAAATGTCAATTACAGAGTTTACATTCAGGGGTTGAACTGAGAAGAGGAAAAGTATCCCGAATAACTCAAGGGGAAAAACAAATAAGGAACTTGGTCACTTTAAGATTTAAATTCCGAAGAATATTCTAAGAAAACGTTGCAATATTTATTATTAAATCAATTCCAAAGTATACTTTAAAAAAAAAAAAATGGCTTTTCCTTTCAAAAAATTTTCAAAATAACTTTTGTCAATTACGCTTTTCCAAAAGAGATAAATAACAAAAGGGTTCTTTTTCACGTAATAGTTTAAGATTAAGACAGTTTACTTTGCCTGCACGAATTTCCCCAATATATCTGCAACCAATCAAATGCAAATAATTAGTTTCCCCAATATTGTTTAGGATAAAAATATTAGAGAGGAAACGAAAAATTAGTTGGGTGTCTTCAGTTGACGACGCTAAGTCTGGCGACTAGGTGGCTTGGAGATGGGAAGTAAACTTAAGTCGTGGGTCTTCAGGATTTCTGTAGCTAAAGTTTAATTTTGGACGAACATATTTAGAAACCACTAAATTTGCTAGTTGTGGAACCTTTCTCAAAGGTTACCTCGAATTATTTAACATGTGAAACAGATATAAGCCAAGGAAAACCAATTTTTAATCTCGATAAAACTTTTACTACCATCTTATTAATTTCATTTTCTTGTTAACTGGAAAATTCTTTTAAAATGTTTTTGGTGTAATCGTTCTTCTACCTTTCCAAGCTTCTTCACTGTTCTTTTAAATGCAGAGTTCGAATTCCATCTTTTCTTACAAGTCCTCTTCCCTTTCCCATTTCATTTGTGGTTCTGTTTCTTTAACTTAGGTTCGTAAACTTCCAAAGATTAACTTATTTATCTCAGATGGGTTACAAGTCACGCTTTGATTACACAGCTCGTGTATTGAACCAGTGACGCTTCAATATAAGAACGCTTCAGATCTCACTATTTCCCTATTCGTCACTGTTTATGTCTTACATAAAAGATTGGTCTCAAAAGTCTTCCAGAATATTCTTTATTTGCTTGGACAAAATTTGTCGAAGTCAAGTCTTCTAATGGGAATAAACTAACCCTCAGAAACAAAGAGGAAAGATAATAAAACAGGCCATAACTTTGGTGTCTGTACTTCAGCTGCTTTATTCCGCACATCTATATTTTAATTTATTTTTTTTTTTGGATGATACAAAGATTTCAAGACAAGAACAAGATTCTAAACATTTCAAAGGAACAAGACATTCCATGTTACGAAAAAAAAGGTACAAGCAAAAAAAATGAAAAAAGCTCAAGGCAATATCCTCTTAACCAGACTCGAGTAGAATGGGCCAAGGAAGAGTTAATGGAGTGTAGGAATTCTCTCTCATTGGGAAGATGGGCTGATAAGCTGCCATCAGCTTAAGAAGAAGAAGAAGAAGCAATTGCCAAGGGTAAGTAGGTCCGTCCGTTTTCACCTTTTCGAAGCCTCGTCCTCCGACGCCGCCTCTCAAAGGAAGCAACTTCACTAATCAAAAGAACAACCTACAACAAAAGACGCCCAAAATATATCGCCAGCGAACGCCAGGTATTCGGTCCAAGGTGCGGCTGGGACAAAGGACTCTCTTGGCCAGAAAAACAGAATCACAAAAGATGGAGAAAAGATAAAAAGAGAAAGAACTGTTAATCATTTACAGAAGAAAGAAAGAAAAGACAATTTAGACCTACAATAAACACCTTCAATTAACAGATGTCTACGGACACCTCGGAAAACTAACAGAACATTAAGCAAATGAAAATTATTTTATGTTAAATCATTCGCTTGCCCAAAAGAGAAACGCCAGCATCAGAATATCGTCAGTCCAGTAATAACATTTCACACTATATACTTGCGAATTCCGAAATCTGCATCTTCTGATGTCGAATTCACTGCTCGGCTGGTATCGCTGCTTGCGACCTTAGCCAGTGACTTCTGAATAATTCATCTTAAAAACAGTGGCAATATGTAACTTCTGACTAAATCACATTCTTATTTGTTGCTTCTAAATCTGTTTATTTTAGTTATCTCTTTGGCCATTTCACTTGGAGACGAGCTCGCGCGTGTAACTTTAGCCTTAAAACCAACTGGACTGGACCAACTGGTCAACATTTTCTTAACACGTTCGCTACTAAGCCATTTTTTTAAGGTTTTTGGCTCAGGATACCACTGACAACCTTTAATAAATTCATTAATAAAATATTAATAACAACTCAATTACTTTCTTTTTTGGCATGACGTATATATCCGTCATTAATAAGATTGTTTTAGTATATCCTAATGACGGATAAATGGCGCTTGAACTAAAACATGCACACGTCAAGAGCCGGATTTAAAGACATCACAAGACACGTCATTAGTAATGAACGTGTTAATACGTGTTAATTGTTAAATCCCTTTGACTGTGCATCTGTCCGGTGTCTCTTTTAGACATTACCCGTACATCAGGAAAAATTACGCACATCTATATTATTTTTTTAAATACGAGATTAAATAAAAAAACACCTCTTAAACATATTTTTTTTAATGTTTGTTTGTGGCTAGAATGAATGCAAAGATATCAGGAATGGCTTCAACTGACATTTGAGTTGAAGATAGCGGTTACTGCACTGATAACAACGCCTCGACGACAAAATTCAAAGACCTTTAAATTAATAGCGTTTCTTCCAAAAATATTGGATTTTTTTAAAAATAAAATTAATGATCTAAGAGAATTATTAAGCTACTAATCATACATGAAAATAGTAAATATAAAAAAAGATGGCGATGTTTTTCAGTTCCTCTGCAGCCACGAGCTGTAGCTTCAATGTTTTCAGTCCCTTAACTGATATACAAACAAATAAAGGGGATGAGAGTAAATAAATGATAACAGATCTGCAGTTATTAAATCAATTCACCAATGATAAACTAAAAAGAATACTGAAAAACATTCACATTGTGATTCCTATCCTCACTACGTGCTGGGAAAAACTGCCGTTTTGCAAAATATATTTTGTATTCCGTTATTTTTATAGTAATTTTAATTATATCCTTTTTTTTAACGTCTATATAATAAAAATAATAATAAAATAATAACCAATACACAAATATTTTCGTGATTCCGTGAATGTTAACTGCGATATGTTGCTATTTACCTGTTTTTTAGTTAAAACAGTTCTATTATAAATAAACCAATCTATAATATCTTCTAAAGTCTTCTGCAGGTTTTTTTTAGTCAATTACCCTCCAAATTGGACTGAACTTGAATCTGCAACAAATTAGGCTGGTCTTTACTTCTCATGCCGTTTGTTAGGTTGATCTAATACGGATACACAGAGAAACAAGACGGGTTAACATATGAAATCCTTCGAGTGTTCGTGAGATTTGGAAATTCGAATGTCTTTACAAACAGAACAAAAAAAAACAACTAACTTCCGTTATTACCAAAAAATTAGGAAACGATTTTATTGACGGAAGATAAAGAATTTCGTTGGTGATCGCAAGGGATTAAAGACGGTTTTACACGGAGTGAATGTATCGCTGAACATCACGTTTCCTGCAAGTGTTTCATTAAACAACGGGTCACTGCTATCACAGTCCGTCAGCTGCTGACACAAAGAAGTTGATACATTTCTGTTTCAAAATGATAAGATCACACGAAGCACTGTATTCGTTTATTGAATCACAACAGGCCAAAAGTGTTCATTTTCAATAATGATATTTTTTACAACTATGAACACACTGAATACTTTTGTTCGGAAATCCTTGGCGGGGAAAAAAAAAATAAATGCCGAAAAAACACTTATTTTAAACAATTAAAAAGGTTTTAAAATAGTGGAATATGCATATGAGAATAAGTATTGAATAGATAATATTTTGATTTAAAAAAAAAGAAAAATTCAGAGCGTGCATCGAGACTCCATCAAAAAATGATGTCTCAAAACCATCCGATTCCCACCCGTGTAAACCCGGCCTTAATTTTGACGTCATTAAATGAATTTGGATACGTATTCGAAATAAAAGTTTGACAAAATTCCACAGACTGCGATTGGTTGAACCTTTCCCTTCCTTCAATCTGTAATTGAGATTTTAAATTTGTCCTAACACTCTTTTGCACAGTTATGAACAAAGCAATTTCTTTATAGAAGTAGGTCGCTTCTACAATTGGCACTTGATTCAATCGAGCGCTCAAAAAACAATTTCCCTCCGACAAACTACGGCTGGGATTTACAATACTTTCTAATCAACGACTGGAAAGATAACAACAATGAAAATATTCAGTGTACAGACCGAGGGGCATCAGAAATTATTAATGATAACCTAAATAAATAAATAATAATGGGTTAAACCAAATGTTTACTAAGTGACATCTTAGAACAGTTGGCGATCACAGCTAGAAGCATCACCAGTCAACAGCGTGGTCTCGGTACTAAGGTTATTGGAAAGGCTTTTGAGGCGCCATTGCAATTCCGATAAATAAATAAGTAATTTATTATTATTTTATTTTCACAAACACAGAAGGATCAAGACTTCTCACTAATTCTACGATTTAGAAGTACCTTTTGAAAAAAAAAAAAAAAAAAAAAAAGAAAAGTCGATCAATAAGTTTAATATAAGTTTGTTAAACTCCTCCACGCGGTTTCTACGATCTTATTCATTCCTCCGTGACTAAGTCAGCTTTTGAATAAACAGTAAGTAGCGTCTAATGAAAGAAGTATTTAATTTCAATATACGACGTATTTGGAATTAATTAAAAAAAGAATTATAAAAACCCAAACGTTGTTTTAACAGGGACTGATTTTAACTGACTGACGTCATCGGTTTTATTTAAGAATAAAGCGAAAGATGGCGTAAAACACTTCGTGGAATTAATAACTTCTTGAATCTATTAAAGACTTTCCTTCAGTTCTTTCTATTCGTTGTTTGACGGCAAATTCTAATTGAACATTTACGAAAATAAGCTTCGGTGGGTTCTATCGTTGTTATTATTATTAATTGTTATTTTAAACTCGTGTATTTAAAAAAAAAATGGACGTGAAGTGATTAAAAAACTTACCAGTGAACATCTTTAATGAATATCTTAAGAAAGAAAAAAAAGAACAAGATGCTCTTAACTCGTGAAAGGAATTTTTAACAAATAAATCATGAGTCGCATTAGAGTCGGGGCGTGATTTTCTTTGTTTCAATCGCCCGCCATTAGCATCCATCACTAAATTATCCCGTATTCAATCTCTTCCTTTTTATTCCCCCATCTGTGAAACCCTTCTGCATCATTTATACAATTCTATTGCCAATCACGAGCACTTATTCCCCACTGTCGTCGCATGGATCGCTAACCCCCGCTTCCCATTACACTATCCCCATTGTCGATCTCTGCCTCTTCTAGATAACGATAGCCTAACTGTCGATCGCTATTCACGATCCCCCCACTGGATCAGATAACTTTTTTTTTTAAGATTTTTATCCCAAATGCTAATATATTTTAAACCCTACACCACATCCCTCCCTAACCCAGCATTTCGTTTACGACAATACTTCGATGGCACCTCGGCATTTCAATTGCTATTCCCGATTATTTTATTTTTCTGCATCACTATATTTCAGATATGTATATTTTCATGATATCTGTTTAGCTCTTAAAGACCTAAATATATTGTCTTGACCGGAAAACTAACAGGGATGACACTGGTTGAACCCGAAGAAATCAACATATGGCTAGAATAATACTTAAAACCAAGCAATTAATGCAGCCGACAATTCAATTAACGAACTATACTATAAGTTGCGCAAATGCAATATATTTGTAATAATAGCGTTTCTTATTAAAACATTACGAGATTGTATTCGACAAGCAGATAATATGCCATTTCCACAGAATGAATATGGACAATTTTCATGTAGTTCAAATAGAAAATTGTAGAAGGCGAAAGAGACTACGCGAACTACTAAATAATATAACGTACATTTCTCAAGTATCTCAATGTAAATGTTTTTCGACACTGGACAGACTTACAAATATGCGGAGGGTCATAATTTCAGTTGCAGAGGTGCTACCGTACTTTCTATTGAACCAATAGTAATGCAGTTGTATGGACAGTGCCTAAGAAATTCAAAAACTGTTCCGAATGGGTTATCGTTTTATCATACCACGTTGGAGAATGAAACAAGCAGGGTTCTGCCTACTAAGAGATGTGGCCACATGCAATAATCTAATATGGATCGGGTCCCAGATAGACATTTGTGAAGCAGTAGAATCAATTAAAAAACTCTACATTAAAAAAAAAACAAAAAACTTTTAACGTATATAATGATAAAAAAAAGTGCCATCTACTAGTATGCTTTCAAAATTGATTATTTTTAAAATGGAAAATTTTAAAAACTAAAACACAATAAAAGGCACTGATAAAGCAACAAAGAGTCAAACTACCCGAATTTCATTTTCTTACAGTCTTACAAAGAAAACTTGGACCATCGTTCACTTTAAAACCTAGCGGCAATGTTATATCAGAAAGCGTTGTAACGGCGTTCATTTTGACGACTACGAATTTATTATAATCAATTTTTGAACATTAACCAATTAGAACTATTTATAATTAGAATGCGAGTTAGAATGTTTTAACTCGGATCACAATCCTGTATGTAATGCCGTAAATAAAAGCGATACATTAAAAATAAAAACCGAAATTGGATAATTAAATTTTATAAATTATATTCCAGTCGAAACTAGCTCAGGAAATTCACAGCATGGTTACGGTCAAGAATACATTACGTCAATTCAGTATCTCCTGCAGTAATTTAATGTTACATTTACTATTTTTCTTTTTTACGCCTCAATATAAAAGTCCTCAATAAAAATTAGTTTTAATAAACTAATGTTAAAAATGAATGTTAAAAATTAGTATTGTCTTTAGATTATTAAATTCTAAGTTTTTTAAACTAAAAAATAATAATAATAATAATTATAAATATATTACACATACTTCAAATTATTAATTTAGATAAAAAAAAAAATATTTGAAATTTAACGCAGATAGTGCATTACTTTTGAATAAACTTATTCAAAAAGAATTAAGACAATATAAAAGTTTTAAAAACAAACAAAAAAGCTATCAATTTATTACTATTTTGAAATATCTTCGTCGGAGTGAGACAAAGGACAATTTTCTGAATTCCCTAATTTTCCCACTATTACAATGGCTCGTGAAATATGTATCTAATAAATGGCGGGAATTGGGTTCAGTGCTCTGTCAAATGGTTAACGGGTTATAATTAGTTCAGGAAGATCTAATAATGATTTCGACAGGAAATCATCGCAGCATGCCGTTTATTTCCTGACCAGCGAAGGAAGCGACTATTACACGTGATGGGGAGGCAGGCAGGAGAGACGAGGGAGGGTGAAAAAGAAAAAAAAAGTATTTGTTGATATTCCCACATTCGTAAACCGGGAGGAAAACGCAACAGAAACAAACATCTCAATATATCCTGTTTCGGTGCATTAGGCATGAGGAACACGGCAGTAATAAAGAGTGTTTGAGACACAATAGATTCGGATCCAATGTAAAAACGGCTGCTTGTATCAGATAAAAAGTAATTATCACAACAAACAGGTCCTGTATTCAAAATTACGAAAACAAAAGCAAATTATCAGCGATGTATTTTCTCAAGGGAAGTTCTATTACATTTATAACGAATAAATTAACAAGTAATCAAAAAAATGAAAACACTTACTATTTCTTGGTCTCCAGAAAAACAAATAAAAATCTTCTACATCAAATATTACCCCGTGTATAAAAAAAAATAAAAAAAATAAAAGAGGTCTTCGGTGCAGCAATGAGCGATTCTTTCGTAATGGACTCGACGTGGTGCCAAGTGAATCATAAACTTTAAAAAAATTTTGTAATTAAAAAGCATGTATTTGTCAAATCTTGAATCTGCAATCCGTCAATTCGTCGAGGATTGAGAATACATCTTTTGTCATTGGATATACTTCGTTATTATTACGATAATAGGTTTTGGGGCTTTGGTATTTAGGCTGACAATCTTTGAAGGAATTTCTTTTTTTTTTTTATTTATAAAAAAAAAAAATTGTTTTTGTTTTTTTCCTTCTCATTTGAGTGGTATTTATTACGGGTTTTACTATCAGTGTGTGTGATAAAGGCACCGATAGGTATTCTTACGTAATAATAGGTATTTTTTTTTTCTCCTTCAGCAGTCGAATTATCGG
>JAFIDM010000004.1:3175599-3209696 GCA_023159025.1 Thereuonema tuberculata
GGGGGGGGTTAACTGCCCGGGGATGTGTTAGATCTAACAACCACTAAAATATAAGCCTTTCCATTATGGGTTATTTCTTTTTTTTTTTTTTAAATTTCACTGTGTGGGTGTGAAATTCGAGAACCAAACTTTTGCCTTCGGCCATGAATTTATCTCGGCTTCGGGGATATACAAATGTGGAGGGAGAGATTTAGATTACACTTATTTTTTGCTAGCCCGGGATAATCCCCCTCAACTGGATTTACAGACAACAATGTTATCACAAGTTGTTGTTTTTTTTATTATGGGAAACTACATAGCACTTTCTATTAAAATTCTTCGGATTGACATTGACTATTTCATTCCGTTTTTGTTTCAGTGTATTTTCACTGTTATTCACTTGTTATTCTTATCCGTTATTTTTTCTTTATAGCACTTCGGCAGTCTCCGTGAAATTACTTTTTTTTTCCTACAATTCATTTTGATGGTAACGTAGAAAACAACAGCTTTTCGACGACCAAAAAGCTTTCATTTTAAGAATGACTATTTTTTGGTATAGAAATATTTCGTAAGAAAGAATTATGAAGCAATTTTTACGTATCCATAGTGCAAGCACCTTATTTCAATTCTCTGTTTGGGAACAGCCACTTGGGGATCAAAAAAAAAACAAAAAATAAAAAAATACTCAAATACACTTGGCATTAAATACAACAAATACAACCTTACATTTCTAAAGAGGAACTCTAAGAAATGTGTTAGTATTTACCATTAGCTCATCTAATGTGATGGAATTGTCCGTGTACATGCACAGTTTCTCGGCGGTGAGGGGGGCGCTCTCTTTCAGTTTGGACGCCAGAAATAAACACACGGTTCCTAAAAGCTGTAGCTGACATTTGCGAATGCTCACCACCGAAAGGAACCGATCCAAATAGTTCATTGCAAGAGGAAATACCTCTTCTTGACAGTTCTGTTCCTCGCACACCTACGAAATAAAAAGAAATTGGTAAATAACAAAGCCACGTAAACAAAAACACACAGATATAGAAAAATAACAGACACAAGAAAATGGATCAATTTCATTGTATTATAGGAATAAATATTAAGATTTTAACACTAAAGACCATTTATTCGTTGATCCTTAAAAATAGAATCTTCAGACTTCTTTTAATGGGTACCTGAATGTGCTAAAATAATACATAAATATCTTTTTTATGAAAACGTAATTTGTAAGTTGGTTCAGACGTTAAATGATTAAGCTACTGCACTGATTATTTCGCCAATTTTCAAACACCTACAGTTCATTTGCTGCGACATTTGTCTATTATAATAAGTCATTTTTGTTTTAAATATTAAGTGGTTTAAGGCCTTCCCCCACCCTCAAGTTCCTTGCTGATTTTTCTGTTAAGTCATACACAGAAAAAATTTGGAAGAGGAGAGAAAAGTGTGTCCGAAAACCTTAGGTCAGTGTTTCCCCAACCTGTTTTGTGCTGTGCCAAACCTAAAGTATCTAAAGTATGCTATGCCCCACCAAATTAGGTATAACTTTCAAAAAGAAAAATTAAAAAAAAAAAAAAAAAAACTTTTTTAACTTCCACAACCAAAAAAAAAACAAAATACCAACATTTTTTACTTTCACAACCAAAAAAATAAACAAAATTGCTCCATTTTCGAATTGCCCACCTCAACAATCAAATTGCGCCCCACGTTGGGAAACAGGGCTTTAGGTGATAGCATTTCCTAAAATTGATAGGTACAGTTACAGCCCTTCCAATTTCAATGAAAATATAAATCTATATTTTATTTTTTTAATATTTTGTATGTTTTATTTTGAATTCTGTGAATCTGATATTATAATAAAAGTTTTAAGTGTTATTTAGCTTATCGCTGAAAATAAATCTATTATTATTATTATTAATTTAAAAAGGATTAGTTTTATTTCATTGAATGTGTAAGGAACACAAACACTTACAATTTTGTCTACTTTTTACGCGTTAAAATGTTCAACAAAGCTAACAGTTCTCTTCAACTAATTTACGCGCCAATTTTAAAACGAGAATCATCCGTTAGAATGCTATCAGATTTCAAGACCCTATGGCTAGTTACTTTCCTGCTTAAACATAAGAATGCCAAAATATATGGAAAAGGGTCTTTTGAATCGGGAAGTCGTCATTGAAAAGCACTGAAAGAAAAAGGCCTTCTTAATCAAGTCCAATCTCGCACGGTTAGGCGGCAGCAAGAGAACCGCAACAGGTGCATTCATAGGAGTCCATAGTCAACCGCCGCTACTCAGCCATCTAGAACACAAGCAGCTTCCCCAAGCAACGTGATTAGGCGCTAATAAAAGAAGTTAATGATCTCTTTAAGATGCATTTCAAAGGAGTCGCTTACACAAAACGCCTATCCACCACCTGCCACCTGCCTTTTTAAACAGTGACCTTATAACTGTACCCTTTTCTTGTGGCTGCCATATGCCACTTCAGCAGACGATTACCATTGCAATATTAATTAAGCGTAATTTAAATTGATCTTGCAAAGGAAACAGGATATCATGGTACGTTTTCTAAGTTTTTGCATATTTTTTTTCTTCTTCTTTTCTTATAATTAAGTCGTGCCTTCCAAATGTTGTAAAATAAAACAGCTCAAAAGAAACACTGGAAGAACTGCAAATCTTGAGCGCAATGTTAAACTAAATGAAATAATAGATTATAGCTAAAAAAAAACAGGGGGGGGGGGGGAGTTGGAAAGATAAGGAGTCGTAGATCAAGTGGGCAAAATAACTAAAGGGTCCAAAATCGGGTCCCATTATCCAAGGATTTATGTGGGGGAAGGGATAATCACCTCTCTATCCTCTGACTGTCCACTTTGGCACTCAACAAAATACCCTTAATTATATCCACCCTTTTTAAAGTAAATAAATACGCTAAAAATCAATGATCATTTTCATTACAAATTGGAACAGGATGATATATCTGAATAGTTATAGCTTAAATACACCAGTACCATTATTAAGTAATAATTAATGTACAGTTGGTTAGTGTTTGTAAAACTACAGTTTTTTAATTTTTTTTTAATTTAGAGAGCCCTTAAGGTTTTGAGTGGCATTAATTCTTATCCAAAAAAAATTTATAAAAATGTATTGTAAGTTAAAATTATAATTTTTATACAGTCAACAATTTTTATTTTTTTTTAATTTATCACAATTTTAAGCATTTATTTTTTTTAAACATATAATTGAAGTTGAAAAAAAAAAATTAAAAAAAAAAAAATACGAGCTTAATATTTATTTTATTTTTTAAAAAAAATAAAATAAATATTAAGAACATTATGGACTTAATTTGACAGTAACTCTTAAAATGATATGCAAAAGAAACTTTTGTTCAAGGCTTCTTTTCTTTTTTTTTTTCTTCCAAATATCAGGCAAGATGATCAAGATATAACTTCATCATTGCCTTATCTTAAGAAAGGGAGAATTTACAAAGAATCATTTGAAACACGATACCTATATTTTTCAATATATTCACTTTCATTTATGTATGGTTTTACGACAATCACGTCTGCGTAAAGAAAATAGTTTTGCTGTTTTCCTAACAGCAGATCCAACGGTGAAACATTTTCAGTACGTTACGATGTATTTTGTCGCATTTCTATTGCCCGTGATGGGTCTGTGAATGGTGTGGGAAGACTCCATTCATTGCGAGCGTGCCATGGAGAAAGTACAGAAACATGTCAATGTCTGAATGTATAGGTCAGGGCACCAAGTATCAGTCGCAGGATGTCTCCAGTGCTATTTAGACATGAGTCATTCGTACTCTCTTAATTTTATAGATAACTAAACAGTTTATATCTACTTTTGTTCTTTATCTTATTCTAGCTTTGCGAACGCTAGAATGAATGAATGAATGAATGAATGAACGGCGACGAAAACATTGAGAATTCGAATTGCACAGATTACAAAATACTAAAAAAAAAATCACTTTTGGTAGGATTCAGTTCCTTATCAAAGGGATGTTTTTAGAATTATTCCTCCCCAGCTGAGAAATAAGGGACAGAAAGATAATATATTATAAATTACATTAATTCATTTTAATAATTTTCTTTCTAGAAACTTCTGTCATGTATACACGTTTGTTGTTTTTTTTTAATATACTCCTTTTATAAATCTCAAACTCCATTAACTGCAATTCTAGATAGAGAACCGACATTTAAAATAAATTGCAATAAAAATAAAAATAAACATTTGACAATAAATACAAAATATCTTAAATTTCTTGATCAGTTTCAGTGAACAGTATTTGATAATTTAGTCGTATAAAATAACAGTAAAAAATAACATTCCTATTTTTATATTTTGATCGTTTATAGTCTTCGTAGAAACTGTAATTATTGTTATTTTAAAAATAAAAATGTTCAGCTTGGCTTATTTACTTTTTATAATTTTATTTGATTCTTAATGGCATGACAACGTGGTATTTAATAGTAGGCTTAAAAAGTTAGTTAGGCTTACCTCTAGCATCCAATGTGCCACTATTTTCCTCATACTTTCTTTTAAATCGGGTTGAACACACTTGAAATACGAAAAGGAGATGGTGTATTTTTCTTCCGTTTGCAGAAGATTCTGAAGAACACGTTCATCATCCAGTAGAACTGGATCACTAAAGGCCCGTGTCACTACTTCATTCTCAAGGCACAACAGTTCCATGTTTTCCTCGGATCAGCTGCACAACGGGACACTCAACTTGTCTCCGGAGGGGGGTATTTTCAAAACTTTCTTCAAAGGTAATATATTAAAAACAAAATTGAATAGAATAAAATAAAACGCCCTCGTTGACTAGCACATGGTTAATGGGTTCTTTTTTTTTTTTTTTTTCTTGTTGTTGTTGCTTTTCTTTTTATTATTATTATTTGCCAATGGAGGTAGATCAGACCCGGCTCACAGTTTGTTTGGGTTTGTGACGGTTCCTAGTGTTCCAGGGCGGTGTGGATGCATTCCGGCCGCTGGAAACGCATGTGCGTCACTGGTCTACAACTGAACTCGGCCACTTCTCCCTTCACCAAGTTCCGCCTCTTAACTCTGATTAGTCTGTCAAGGCGATAGCCACCATTGGCTCACCGTGTCATGTGACGTCACGTGAACAACAGAGGAGCAAAGGCAAAAGATACGAGAATGAAGGTTTTTTTTTTTTTATTTTTTTACTTATTTTTTATTATTACGATTATTAAATCATTATAAAAAAATAAAAAACGTAAATGAAATTTCAGAATACGCTCTCAGCTTTTTAGCAGGAGTTTTATTAGGAAATAACGACTTGAAAAATTTCACTGAGTTTCGATAATAATATTTAAGAATATAGTAAAATAAAAACCTTCATGATATGAAAGAATACTTAAAAGTGAATACCGTTACTTATGACTAAATTTTTCAAAAACCCCGTTCGTTTAATTAATCGATGAATTGAAAATCTTGTATTGTATTAAGAATTAAAATAAGGCATTAAATCTGAAATACTATCGTTATTTTTTTGTTTTTTTTTTGTTTAAGTCTACCAATTATTTTTGCTAGTTAGTGGATTTATATTTCAATTACAATTATTATCATTAACATGTTGGAAATGATTAATAAAGATTGTTCCCAAATTACTAGCTTAATGCTTTAAGGCCAATAAGAAAATAGTAACTGATCAGAATTTAAACTTTTGATTGAGGGTAGAGCTCAGTAATTTCAATCAGGGGTAGAGGGAATAGGTTGTTAGGAGGGGGTGTATGTTAGTCTTACCCATTCAACCAAAAAAAAGGTGTCCTTTTTCCGGATGGCAGGCGAAGGGGAGATTATACACCAAATTATAACTTGTTAAAATTCATAAAGACCGTATTGGTATTTTCCATAATGCCTCTCTGTACGCCACTGCTTTGAGCTTCTGAAAAAGGATGAGCTTCACTGATGAATGTCCAAAAACAAATATGAAGCCGCCGTTTACAGATGGTTGACTAAAGATTAAGTTTATAGGCCCAATCTAAAGGTTTGATATCATTCAGAATGATTATTCTTTTAACGATTTAATTTTATTGGTTTCTTTTTAATTTAAATTTTTGTTTTAACATCTTGATATTCAAATAACAATAATTTAATGATTTATTTTTTCTAGAATAGAAACAATTCTATTTTTTGCTTGTTGTATTTGAGAAATTTTTGTATATCGATTTATTTATTTATTTATTTATTTATTATTACCATGTATCTAAAAATCTAACGTGTTCCGTTTTATCAAGGAATGAACCAAAAACTTCAATAAAGAGAAATGGTTGAAGGATTGTTAGGGAAACGGGAGTACTTCAAAAAAACGTTCCTCTATAGGACACTGAATCTCAATTTCAAAGATAGAAGATCAATTTCTTACCTTAAGTGGGAGGGGGGAAACAACCCTTTTTTATTTCTATTAATATTTTTAAATAGCAATTTTGGCAGGCATTTGTTATTCACAAACATTTAAAACCACACTCAACAAATTAAAATAAAACTTATTTACAATAAAAAATACATTACTAATGTTTCGTCTACTATTTCAATATAGGTTTTATTTTAATTTGTTGAGTGTGGTTTTAAATGTTTATGGCATATTTATAAGTGACATTTTATTTGACATAATTGTTACTGTTTAAGAAAATACTTCTGCGGCCTAGACAGGCATTGCTGAAGTCTTTGACATTTATCGATTTAATTTTGTAGGATTTGATCAAGGACAGGATTATTATTTTAAAAAATATATGCTTATATATTATTGCATAATTATTGTTTTATTATTTTTAAACTATATTGGATTCGAAAAAGTTGACCTTCAAATCTCCTTCTTGTCAATCTGTATGTATACAGGTTTTCAGTATTTCGTTAGGAGGGGACAGAAACTTAATTCCTAAAACCTGACTGTTCTTTACTCTATTATTTTTAGTTGAAATTCAAAATTTAATTACATTGAAATTAAGCTAAAGCTATTTAAAAAAAAAAAGATGTAGTGTTTCAGTTTCAGTATCTTGTGGAAGAAGATTAACGTTCATATTTAAACAAAGTCTATCCACTCAGTGTATTATTGTGATTGAATTGAAATTTTGGAAGATTAAAAATACTTACTTTAAAGAAGGTATTTTTTTTTTGGGGGGGGGGGATAAAAGTTTGTCTCCATAAACCTACAATTAATTCCTCATTATTGTCGTTATGAGTAAATTGTAACCTAAAATTTCTTTAGATTCGATATTAAATAGCAGAGTTATAGCCGTTCAAAGTTAAAATTTTTAGGTAAAGTTAGGGAATTGTATAATTGTTCTTAACTGTAGGAGGCATTCATGCAAAGTCAGAAAGTTTACTGTCCCTAGCTCTTACCGTTTGGAAGATAATTCGAGACAAACTAACGTTTCAAATATATTTGCATGAATGTTCCGTAATCGTAAAGTCTAAATAGAAGGATAAAAATTTTATGAAAATGAAAGAAGAAAACAAAACGAAACAAAAAAAAAGTGCCTACTTTGTACCCATCCCCAGTTCCCTTGAACCTAGACTAGGCTTCCCTGTATGCCGTCTGAACAGTGCAATGAAGTACAGTGCAACTGGATAATTCGAAGCTGAAGGGACCACAACAAAACTTCGAATTAAACAAGTTACATTTTTTAACTTTAATTTCAGGTCCACTGAATGCTTGAAAAGATTATTCTGTCAATAAGTAAATATTTATTCAGAAAGATCATGGTATGAAAGACTTAAACACTATATGTATGTAAACAAAATAAGATTTATATTATTACGTCAGCTACAGTACATATTACATTCAATACAGAAAATTATAGTTTTTCAAAAAATTGTGCAATGTCTGATTGTTTTGTAGAATTCAGTCGCTTAAGATTAGCAAAATCATCAAGCATGTTTAGTGAACGGAAAACAGCTTCACTTACATTGGTTTGTCCTTCAATGTACCGACGAAATTCGGCGCTATCCCGTACTCGTTGGCGATTTGGCATTTCTTCTTCACCCCCTTTTGCACCTCGCGAATGATGGCGACCTTTTCAGCGAACGTTAAATTCTTGTACACGCGTGGTTTACTGAAAGACATGGTGACACTGACAGCAGGAAGCTCGAATAGCGTCTGAAGCGTCACGTGTCGAATGGTGGTGGGAAGGGGATTTCAATTGTCACGTGTCGAATTTCTTAACGATGAAACGCCAAAAAGTCGTTATGGTTCGAAATTTTTTATAAAAAACTTCGAATTAAGGAAGTTGAACTTCGAATTATCCACGATTTTTTAACATTGATTTAATAAGAAATTCAAGGGACTAAGAGAAATCTTAGAATTAACCACGATTTCGAATTAAAGACGTTCGAATTATCCAAGTTGCACTGTATCTTATATCACACATTCGTACAGATATACTGTATAAGGCTCCCACAAAAGCATAAAGATGTAGATCTGCAGAGTTACTTTTTTAGAAATTTCTGGGGGGGGGGGTGCATAAAATATTCCGGTTTTTTTTTTTTAATTTGTTTGTTTCAGTTTGTTTGTTTCAGTTATGTAATAAAATGTTTTTATAATAACACCTAAAAAAGACAAATCCCGCTTCTTGTGTTCATCTGTAAGCATACCTATAGATTGATCTTTTTAGATATCTTAGTTTCTGACAATCTATATTTTTAAAAAAAAAAAAACCCAGCTTGTGTGCTTATGTCCGCAACAATTCCGAGTTCGCACTCGCGTTGCCAGGCAACAGAGTATTGTTGCATGGTCAACTCTGTCCGAAACAATAGAATTTCGCACGAGCGCTGCCAGGCAACACGAGTGTTGTGGCATGGTCAACTCAACCGCGCAAATTTCCTACTGTTACAAGTGGATTTCAATATTATATTGCATGTATTTTTTAGAATTTAAATTCTATTTTTAGTGTTTGATTTGCCTGATGTAATTTGTTTTTTGCATAAATAAAATAAATAAAATATTATTTTCATATGCGTCTAGTAGTCTTATTAAAAGCCTACAACGCACCTACATTGTCTTTTATTCAAATGATGACAATGATCAAATTCCTGTGGAATATTTCAAGTGATTTTGAAATCATTAATTAGGGTCAATTGATACAGAGGACAGAGACAGGGATCAGATAACGAGATGTCTACAATGTAGGGAACAAAGGAGAGGAGGAAAATGCTGTGAGCGAACCAGAGATTTAGCCCTAAAGTGGAATCGAAATACAGCGAGGGGGGTCGAATACTTCCATTCTAATTTCTATAACAAATTATAAATTCCAAAGGAGGAGTGATATAGGAATGTTTTTTTTTTGCTTATCGATGACTACATGGATTAAACGGGAGATTAGAAGGCTTAAACAGTACTACATGGTGAAATATTGATAAAGCTGGTTTGATAAGACACTGGTCTATCCAAATCCTCATAAATCGTTTTATTTACTTTTGCTATTACTGTATTTACACATCGATTTGATAGTGGTCATTTTATTTATTTATTTATTTATTAAATAATAAAATAAAAAGAAGCTTAATTGATATTTTGTAATTGCCTCTAAGATAATAATGAAGAAATAAAATGCTGAGAATAAATAAATAAAAATCCTATAAATAAAATACTATTTCTAATAATAATAATAATAAAAGTTGCTTCTTTTAGTCTAATTCTTTTTTATTTATTTATTTTTTTTCCCTCCTCGAGCCCGAAAGAGTCAATAAATTTAAGTCAATATTTATTGAATTAAAAATGATTTTGAGAACAAAGAATAATTATTTCTTTAATTTCTTAGGGTTGTTTCGTAAATTATTCATTATGTATTATTATTAAAAAAATGTATTATTTAGTACAAAACAAAATGTCAAAATTAAACATTCCCAAGAAAAAATATCGTATAATGAGGAGAAAAGCCTTCATATATTTTCAAATCAGTAAAATTCTCTAGAATAACTAAATAAAAAAAAAAAAAAAAGAGCCAGATAGTCAGTGCAGTGAAATCGAATTAGAATACTTTCACATTTAATTGCGTAGCGGGGAACTTCGCGAAGGCAGTTTTAATTTGCAAACCTAATTAGAAATCCAAGTTGTTGAAAAGAAGTGCTTCCTCTTATTTCATTAAGCTATTTGTGAATCCACATTGTTGAAACAGACAGCTTGGCTAAAAATATTTGTAATTCAAGTTCCTTTGCATATTTACCAATTTTATTTTCTTCTGGAAATTAAAAAAAAAACAAACAAAAAAACAATCTTTTTTACATTCTTTCAATCTACTCCTTTGCTGTCAAATTCTTTGATATTCAATATAAAAAAGTCGCATTGTTACCCAGACATTTATAATGAATATGTTTGCTAAATTTTTTTCTAACATTTCAAACCAGAAATTATTATAATTAATCTCCATAAGACGTCAATAAAGGAAACAAATAATTGTGGAATCTGGTAAAGAATTATGAATTATCAAACGATAAGTTAATAAATCTGTTACATTTAATAGCCTACGGTTAACGATATGGTTTTAGTAAAGATTAATGACAATTTGTATAAATAAAAGAAGAAAAAAAATCAAACGTTCAAAAGGTTTTTAAAAAAATGATTAATTATTATTAATTAATAGAAAAAAAAACATAACTAAAGATGAGAAATTTTTTTTTTTTTTTTTTTTTTTTGAATCTTAGGGGTCCTGTTTATTTTTAAGCAATAATTTATGGCGATGCAAGTTTTCTTTTGCTTGTGTTTAATTATTTCGTGTTTGTATTAGGCCTATTTCTTTTCCTGTCCTAATTTCTTCAAAAATTGATCATTTGGACTTTCTTTCAATAGCTTTTTCCTATCCAATACATTCTTTTAATCATTCAGTGACCTGTTTAAATTAAACGGGAACTATTGATGGACCGGGATGAAAAGTAGCCTTCTCCATTTCGTGTTGCGCCATTAGGCGTGATTAATGACATATAAACTTACAGATTTTCACTTTTATATATTAGTTAGGATTATGATATATTAGTTGGGATGTAGAATGAAGAAAGGAAAAAAATAGTTTTTAATCTATTTTTCACCATCTCTTCTATTACTTTCTATTGTAATTTAATGTCTTTAAAAATATTATTTGGGTCTATTTTATTTTCAGGCCAGATTTTCTATTTTTATTTTATTTATTTTCCCATTGTAAATATCCTTCTACATGTTCTGTAGTCTATTGTTAAAGTGTCCCATACAGGCCTAAGTTACCCTCGGAGTCGCGAGAGATAAGGCTCCCGGCGTTCCGAGTTGCGACTAAGTTGAGGTCGGATGGTCAGTCCGACGCTCGCTCGCCTTTAACCCCGTACCCATTCAACAGAGATCTAGGTAGAGCCTTTGGAGGAGAATGGAGCTTGGAAAAAAAATCCCCTGGGATCAAACCCGCCACCTACAACTCGCAGCCGAGCGTCCTTACCCACTCGGCTACCCGGGCCCACAGATAGTCTAGTACAAACCGGAAAGTGGTGGTCTAATTTTCGTTTTTCATATAAAAATAATAAACATTTATAAACATATCTAAGTTTAATAGTATATTTAAGCACCAGTTGTTGAAATTTTATTTTCCTGCTCCTAACACTTTATTGTTACACATATAATTTAAATATTGAAAAACAACTAACGCTATTTTAATTTCAAAAGCACCGAAATTATTCAACACCACCTTGACACCACTCACTCTTTATTTGATATTGTTTTTTTTTTTTTTTTTTTTTTCTATTTGATGTTTCTATTTTGATACAGTGCCGCTATTGACTACAGATGCACTTGATAATTGCTGCAATTGTCGTGGTTGGTCACAGGCGATCAGCAAGAGAGTGAAGTGTGTATACATTTTTTTGGCGTACTCTGTACATAAAGATCTAATAAATTATTTTCTTTTTTTTTTATAATAACACCATTGTTACTAAAATAAACTTATTGAAAAGTTTCCGCTACAGTATTGAAAAAACATCATAAAGTATCTGAAATTTACTTTGCATGAAAACCTTTCGCAAATTCTTTTTTTTTTTTTATGATTAAATACGTAAAAAGATAAAATTACGCAACATCTGATATTTGATCTTAAATGAAAGTGAATTTGAATAATTTATCTTTAGTCATTTGAGCTTTGGTGTAGGAAAGTTCAGAAACACTCATGTTTGCTGTAGATTTCATACAGATATAGTGACTGAATTAAATCGGCTGTCTCAGATTTTAATTTAACGAAAAACAAACAAAATTCCAGACTCCAGTGGGACTTGTGAGATTGTAATTATCAAAATACAAACAGTCTTGTCGTGAGAGAAGATGCCAGGCAGGCCGCGTATTTATCACGGCTCAGATTCTAACTCTGAAACGACACGACTCAGGAAGTAACCAATGATTTCATTGATAAAATACACGATATTTTCGTTTTGCCGGTGTTTTGGCTCCGGGGGGATAAGGTTAATAAAGTTAGGAGAAATGGGACGAGCTAGTATTAATTAGCCATTTTGGTTCAAAAAATGGCCGTTTGATTGTGGTTAAACTGATATTCTTTATTACATATACAGATTAGACAACTTCAACGCAATGTAGCAGTACATATTGTAAGCTAAGCAGTACATATTTTAAACTGCGATGGAAGATACGGAGTCAGCGCTGGATTCAAAACGGCGCCCTTCGTTACTCGCCATCGATAGAGACGAACTTTAGTTCTGTCTGGGGCGGCGTTCTTGTACTTTGTTACCTTCGAAGAGTGTTGTTTCTTGAAATAAGGTGTGAAGTTTGTCTAACGTAACGAAAGACAGAATGGACGGAGAATGAAAGGAGAATGTGTGAAAGGTTATCAAACTGTCCCTGACATTTCAAAGTTGTTAAGATTAGGCGCCAACGGAAAAAAAAAAGGCAAACGAAAGAGAATAACGCAGTCAATGATTGTAATTTGCATAAGAAGAAAAATTAAGGGGAAAAGAAAATTAAAAAAAAAGCCATTCCATTTGTCTGATCGGTTCAACAGAAATAGAAACTTAAAAATTAAGCCATTTTTGTTTACTTGTCATGAAAATAAGGAAATGTGAATTTTATTGCATTGTTTTTTTAATTTGGAAAATACTAAAAAGCTAATTAATAATAAAATAAAAATTTTAATTGAAAAAATTTCTTATTATGTATTAAAAATAATAAAAATATAGCTTTAAAAAAAAAAAGTCGTAGTTTTCTTTGGCAGAAAGATGGCACTTAGAAGGTCAACATTTCTTTTATTTTTTATTTTTTTTTTAAAGATAAAATTTGCTTCATTACTTTAAGAACAAAATTCATCCAAATTGCAAACCCTCAGAGATAACATTTTGATAATTATTTTTAAGATTTACTCCAAATAAAATATTATGGGAGGTTGTTCCTGTTTTCTGTCGATGAGTTTTTAAAGCTTGAAGAACCTGATTGAATAACGGCTTTTGAAAAGTTAAAAGTATAATTTTTAATTCCATTCTAGAATTTTCTTTTCTACATTCCAGGCAGGGACCTCACGGAGGGAAGAAAAATCAAAACTGACCAACGTTCTCCTGGCATTCGTCCCTACTTAGGGGTGGGATGGGAGTGGCTATGACACCGGGGCCCGGAAATTTAGGTGGCCCAATTGTTTCTTTTTGCTTTAGATACAAAAGGACAAGGGGACGACAACTCTTATCATTACGAATTATTATTATTACAATGTAAAAGCTTGAAACGTTGGATTTCACCAGCAAAGACAACATGGCGCGTCAAGGACCAAAGCACATATTGCCAAGTGTAAAGACGTGTGCAAGAATGATTAGGGATGTGTGATTGTGTCCATAAATTTCCTAACTACGCGTGTTGTGTTGAGTACCACAGCCTTCTGCAGTTGTGCATAAGTGTTTTTGTGAAGTCTAGTGTGATGAGACTGTGGTGCAATGTGTGAGGGACCAGACCAGTGGCGGACAGGACGATGGGTACAACACTATATTATTATTATTATTATTATTATTATTATTATCGAAAAAGTTTCAAACCATGGGATTCCCCAGCTAAGACAATATGGCGGGTCAAGGACCAAAGCACATATTGCCAAGTGTATTAAAAAAAAAAAAAATTTGGAAGAATAGTTAGGGATGTGTGCTTGTGTCCATAAATTTCCGAAATATGCGTGTTGTGTTGAGTACTACAGCCTTCTGGAGTTGTGCATAAGTGTTTTTATGAAGTCCTAGTGTGCTGAGGCTGTGATGCAATGTGTGAGGCACCAGACCAGTAGCGGACAGGATGATGGGTACAACACGTACTCGGTCCTGCCTCCACTTATTATTATTATTATTATTATTATTGAGAGGACTCAAAATTTAAAAGCCAAAACTAAAGTAACTCACCTGTAAATTAAATATAGAGCAAAAATATAATTGCTATCTACCTTAATGTATTCCTAACTGCAAAAAATATTTTTTCCTTTACAAATTTTTGTTTTTGTTTGTTTTTATTATTTTCCTAACTTTTTTGTTATGTTTCCTTACGTTATTGTACTTCCTTTTTTTTATTATTATTTTTAAATTTCTTTATTATTGTGGGTCGGCCTTAGCTTTATGCTTTAGCACAAAATTATATTCAGTTGTTAAATAAGAAATAATATAATACGGCAAATAACACTGAAATATTTGGATAAACATTACAATTAATTAGATTAAATTAAATTAATTAGATTAATTTAGTAAATTCGTAGGAGCTGGATCTTGTAAGAATTATCTGTGATAGCAACAATATCAAGCCGTAGTACCTTAGGAGGTAATTATTGGATGGCATTTGCTCAAGTCGTAATTTTATTCTTAAAAAGGATAGAGATATAAAACTTTTTTTTTTTTTAAATAAATACCACGTTTATTAATTGACAAAAATATTATATGATATTATAATATATTATATTATCTTAAATTCTACAGTAAGTAATAAGTACGACGTAATAATACAAGGAAAATATTAATGAAAGAAAGATATAATGTTGAATATATAAGATGAATAATGTAAAAATAGAGTTCAAAGGAGATAAATGAGGTACAAGAGATGAAACAAAAATCATTTTAATAAATACTAAGCATTGAAAAAAAAAATAATAAGTATCAAGATCAGCAAAGAAAGAAGTAGAATCTTAACAAGTTTGATGGAGATGCAGTGGATTTCACCAATATTAAAAATACCTCATAAAACAGATACCTTCAATGACAAAAGATCAGCGAAAACTTACTAAACAAGGGACTTTTTCCTTAGTTTCTGTCAATCTCCTGATAATCAACCATAAAACAGTTGAGTGGTTAAAGGGAAAAGGGATAAGCGAATTTCCGGGCCTGTCCTGGTCACTAGATGTTTATCTTTGAGGTCAAAGGACGAATTTAGAGAAGAAACACAAACTCAATATCCTCATTGCTTCAAAGACATTTCTGACACCAAAAAGCATCGAAGTAAAATTCCACTAAAAGAAAAGACATAGAACCCGTAACTGAAAAGGTTTTAATGGTTTATTTGTTAATCAATTAACAAAATACATAAACTGTAAATGAATAAATAAATTCATAATATTCCTTTAGAATGTAAAAGAAATGGGATGTCTCTGTCTTGTAAATGCCGATCGACCTTCTAAAATCGTATTTCCCTCATCAGCTGGAATTATCCATTCGTCAACAAAACAGATTGTTTTAATTTTTTTTTTTATTAAAACTAGAGATTTAAAAAAAAAAAAGTAAGTCTCCAATGCCTGGAGTTCGATGAATTTTAAATAAATTTAATACTTCTTTTTTTTTTTTCAATGTCGTAAAGATTTTTAAGATGAAGACATTAGAATTAACAATTCTCTTTTAAAATAAACAAAAAAAAGAAATAACCTCCTGAGGCAGTGGCGTAGCTCTTCTGATTCTCGGAACGATAAAAATAAAATAAAATAACAAATAATAATTAAAATAAAATAAACAGTAGATCTTACCAACACATAAAAAGTCATTATTTTCATGTAGTTAAGTGCGGGTGCCATTTAGACAAATTATTCTACTAACCCTCGAACCCCTACAAGAAGCAGGGCATTGGTCATCCGTTAAGATATTTACGTATATACCTCATCTGAAGTCTATTTATAAGCAAGCTGTTGGATGGAAGTTTAATTTTATGATTTTTAAATTTACTTCTCTTTATTATTTTGTAAATCTGATGGTCCTTTTGAATTCTCGATCGAAACTAATGACTAACCCCAGGTGAAAAAGCTACCACTGAATTTAAAAACAAAAACAAAACAGCCGTACAGTTGTAGATTTTGCAAAGATGCGTTGTTTCTTACAAAATCTAAATCCTGATGGAGAGCGTCACTAGGTCGCTAACTGCTTCTGCGTCCAGTGGTGCAGGCTGTGCAAAAGAGTGTCCCTTCCATCTAATGCAGTGTTTCCCAACCTTTTCTATGTTATGCCCCACCTAAGCGTTTCTAAAATTCTTTTGCCCTCTATTACTATTACTTATTACCCCCCCCTAATAATAATAATAATAATAATATAATTTATATACAATTAGAAATACAAGTAGAAATTTACAATCTTTATACTTGAGTCCTTTAGAACAAGAGATAAAGATGGGTGTCATCTATAAAATGTCGTACATGTGGAGGAATATATTTTGGTAACACTGGACGTGCATTAGGTGAATGAGTTAAAGAACCTATTAACGCATTTAGAAATAAACACCCAGAAATAGCTGATTGGGAAACCATTGAATAACAACTAGGACATAATCCAATCCCTTAGTAACAGTCCTACATAATATTATATTTAACACAACAACAAGATTTATGATGGAAGTTTGTATTATCAATAATTTTGCTTGTTTTAATAAACAAGAAGGTGTAGAAGTACGTCTATTTTTATTAGAGTTGTTCAAGAAGCATTTTAAGAATAATGAAGCATTTCGATAGATGTAAATATTGCATGTATTTGTTTGTTTAATCGCTGTGTACGGAATTATAAGATAATTTATGCATGAAGAAGCAGAATAAGTTACTTTCTGCGAAATCTAGTAATGTTTGGAGAAGAATTTGTGTTTGCTCTATCATACATTTGATTCTTGTCAATGTTTCGTAAAATACAGAGAAGACACAGAATCTTGGGAAAAACAGGGGCTGCAAAGATCTCTGTAAAGTCTCTTTCTGCAACGTTGTAAACAAGTAGTTGAACCACAATGTCTATGTTGAAGGTCAAGTACATTACTCTGCAACGAAGATGAAGGACTTTTCATTGTTATATGAATCAAAAAAAGACAGCACTTGAAGTGCCTGTGTTTACTACGTACAGCTTTAAACATTTCATATTTTGTCGTGGTCTTTAAAGTACAAACATATCTTAATATACTTTTCAGATTAGACACACATACATACATTATTTTTTGGTTTTCTTATTTATATATTTTGAATAAATGTTCAGATTACGGATTTTAACATTAAGAGGCCTAAGAGATGTTGTTTAAACTCTTAATTACAATAGTCCTACAGAAAGAAAGCGGCAAATGGCAGTGAATGCAAAGACGGAAGAAAAGTTTTCAAGAATATTATTGTTCTCATTAATCCTCGTTGTTATATCGTTCTCTAAAAACATTATATAAAAATCATTTATTACACATAGCCACTTTATAACATTTATAAAAGATCTACTTAAATACCAAAAACTTGAATGTATTGATAGTAATATACCTTGACCTGTGGTAATGTCTTACATATTACAGTAAATCCAATTTCTGAAGACGGATTTCCATTTTTCATTTCGAAGTTACTGTATTTCATTGTTAATATTTCCGGTAATGTTCTAGAATCTCTTACAAAAAAAGTAACTTCTGATAAATGCCAATAATAGTAACGATTATATTTCTAGAAATATAAAAAGTAATGTAACAATATTAGTAAACACAATCTAAAAATTATTAATTACAGGAAGTTATCAAAAATAAATTTCTAATTAATCACAAAATAAAACAAAAAGCATTTGGGAGTATTTTTATAATTTCATCAAAATGTTTCCGAAGTTTTTCATGCTAATAAAAATCGAATGTTTTTACTCCTGTATTTCACTTTCCTCAACAGACTAGTTTGCTGCTAGAACCAGTTGCTTTTGATGAATGACTGTGAAAAGTGACAGCAAATTTCCTAATCCACGGCTACTTCACCGAATTGCTATTTCCTGTCAGAGACACTGTTGATATTATTATCATTGTCTGAGGGTCATTACCAATAAGGGATGAATTGGATGACTGCATTTTCTTATAACTTAATCTGTTAGGAAACAACTTATTGAGGTATTTTGGCTGCTGCTGTGATCATCCGCGGTTCGATGACGATCAAACCACCCTCTGGTCCGTTTCAGCACCATATTACTTACACTGAAAGATTTTGGAGACCGATTTGTGCTTTTTATTTTTAGATCAGGTTAAGTTTGAAATATAGAATCTCGTTATATGAAAACTAAATAAAACGAAAAAAAAAGTTGAAATTAAATTATTATTATTGAAAAATATTATCACATGATAGGGAAGATGGAAAAACGAAATTCGAATAACATTAGGCCTATTGTTGTATTAAAATCATATTACAATTAAATAAGTTGGATATTTTTATTATTAATGTAAATGTGTAAAGTATAAGAAGTTTTCTAATAGATAATTATGCTTATAAGGAATAGGTCTACTTTATTTCTAGTTGTTTAGTTTTAAAAAATTCTATTTCAAGAAGTGATCTGAGCTCAATAATTTTTGTACAGGATTCACCACCAGTATTCTTTATATATTTTTGTTTTCAGTTGAATTTTTGTAGAGTTTTTATATACATCTTATTAATTGTTCAATTTCAATGAAAAGTATTTGGATTTGCGACGACGTCTGATCATAGCAACGAGGAAGAAGCTTAAATCAGTCAGAAATAAATTGAACTATTGATTCATCTAACGTCAAGAAGAAACGACAGATAACTTACAGACGAACAATCATTTTATTCCAAATGTCTATATGGTTTGATTTTTGAAATGAAATATTTAACTACGTGCAGATTCATATTATAACTGTAGAACTGTAATGTAATTGTTTGAATATTCAAATAAATGAAAAAAAAAATCAGTAGTCTATGTAATTAAGTATTCCCTTACGATTTCTTTTTAAAAGAGAACCTGTTTTTTATATACAATTTTATATAAGATACAATATAAATAAATTACTTAGGGCTGTATAGGCCTATATAAGATTTTATTCGGAAACGCCAAATTAGGGCCGATCCAAGAAATATTTAGGGTAGAAAGGCCAAGGTCCTTCTAATTATCTCATCTTTAATTATCTTCAGTCTCCGGCCTTGACAGAGAGCAAAGATTTTTCCATTCACCTCCAAACGGATCCTAGGATCTACCCCGCCCTCTGTAGAATGGGGCGAGGTCATCTCCATCCCATTGAAAGAAACATTGGAGCCTTATTTCCTATAGGCTGTGGGCCTTGGGACAACATAACCTAGCCTAATTATGTTACGATATTAAAAGTAAAAATATTAAAATCGTAGAAGTAAATAGTAAATTATTTAATAATATTTTGATAATAACATATGTTATTATTTAAAATTAAAATAAATATTTAACATTTTACTTCACGATCTTAACATAATTCAAAATGAAAGAAGATGTCCTCCAAATGCTTTTGTTTTTTTTTTTGCTTAATAGCAATAGTGGAACAATCAAAAATATCTCAACTTATTATTTGAATATTTCTGTGGAACTTTCTATTTTCAATTTGAAAAAATAAGTTTTATCTGCAGCTTTTCTCTGATGCAAAATTCCTTTTTTTCTGCTGTGAAGTTCGAATCTTGTCATTCCGAAGTCTCAATAATAGATTCCAATTCAGTGACATTGCCAAACCTTTATACAACGATCTGCCACGTTGTCTCTTGAGCAGTTGAAACTTTAAGGCCGAGTGCACCATACCTCCGTTAACTCTGATCGCTGCTAAAGCAACGATCAAGTGACATTTTCTGTGCACCAACGTTCGTGAGGGGTTTTAACAGCCGCTAACTCGCTGATCAGATGCCAAATTTTAGCAGCTCGGAAACTGGCGAGTTAAAATTGCGGCATCCAATAAAAAACTACGATCATGGCATTCAATAGAAAACTCTCGTCAGTCCCCGCGCCATCCAACGTTTAAGGATGCTGGCGTCGGCCTGGATTGAAACCGACTCGTGTGATTTTGTTGATGAAGTAGCAGTATTTATTCCTATTAAATATTCCGAAAATAATGTTGAATAAGTTCACTTCTTGTGAAGATTCTTATCGGGACATTTCGTATCGACAATAAAAAAATTCTGTCCACATGTAATTTTTCTACTCATTGGAGGCTGTTATTTTGTAACATACTGCGCCTATGCACAGACATCCGGAAGTGACGTTCATTGTTGTTTAGCGAACATCAGTAAATGATTGACGAAATATCGTTGGTGCACTTACTTGACAGACGGTTACTTACTATCGCTTCCATAACTAATGACTGCTTCGTTAGTTGGTTGGTGCACTCGGCCCTAAAACAACTAAAAGCAAAAAAGTTATTTGAAAACCACCCTTTCAAAAAAAATCGCTTCATATAGTACCAAAAACAAATTTATCCATCAACAAATCTACAGAAAGAAAATAAGCATCCAACGGAACTCTTTCGAATGCAGAAACACCAGCAACAGAATACAGAAATAGCGGTGGGATAAAAGGCAATTTTCGTCCTTGTAAAGAAGACATTCGACATCAGTTTTATCACAAATTAATAAGGAAAACAACTTAAAGAACTCATTAAAAATAGAAAATAATTTCAAAATAATCAGGAAAAGATATCTTCTTATTTCACATTCTAAATCAGGAAACTAAAATCTGAGAATCCCAACAAAAGAGCACCGTTTCCAGGATAAAGAAAAAAAAATCTAATCTCTTCAGGTAATTTCTCTTCAAAGAATTAACACTAAATTTCAAAAACACCCAAATCCAACTTTTTGGATATGACAATATCGACCTCCCATCTGAGCAAATATTTATATACAGGGTGATTCATAAAGTACTGGAAAAATAGACTATTCCCGTTACCATCCCAGAATCAATGAACCTTCTAACTTTGCACCCTGAACTGTCTCTTGGCCAGAACTAGTCGGTACAAATAAGGATTTCCGAGATGAAATAATAACACTTTTTTTTTTAATAAAATGCTGAACCCATTATTCACAATGATTTGGCCTAAATAACACAAGCAAACAGTAGCTGCTGCCTTCAGGAACAGATTCCCTTCAATTTATTTGTAGATTTAAATTTTAAACATTAATAAAACTGATAGAAAATATAGTTAAAAATAGTTGAAAAGTAGTTTAAATAGTTTATAAATTTAAAAGCAAATGAGATCAATAATTATTTTCATTGAATTGCCCTAAACTCCATTAAAACTCCCTTTAACTTAGCCTATTCTAATCTCGCTTCCCTTTCTTTGCTCTTCCCGGTTGTGAAGGGTGCTAAATAGACCATTTGTTTTCATCGGGGCAGAAAAAAAGGTTAAAATGGGGATCCCATCATCCGACTCAGAATCGGACGTTCGATCCGGAATTCATGCCCTATTTTACTTTTTTTTACACCGAATTTGGCTTAGAAAAATATTTCGATGTTTGTTCTTGATAGGCCTATTTTTCTAGTACTTTATGAATCACCCTGTATATAGCAATCTATTCCTCTATAATCTCCAATCATAGGCTTAAAAAAACATTTGTCAAAAAACTTCAATCAACTCGAGCAAAACACCTGAATAAAAACTTAAACTGAATTAAAATCTATATGTAAACAAATAAGCTTAACGTGCAGGCGTAGGATTTAGTGAAGAAAATATAAAACTGCATAGAAATAAACAAAAGGTTCTGTCTGGAATCTGGGACAGCTGTTTCATTCTTATTATTCTTCTTCAGTCATATTTACCCTTGACGGTGGCTCACGGTGCGAGACAAATATACGCAAACCCTTCCCCAAATGGCTCTCAAACAAAAGTGTAAAATTAACAGACTGAATCCTTATATTATTTCGGAACTTAAGTTTTCAATTTTTTCACCTACAAGCCTAATCTTGAACAATGATGAACATGCACCCAAATCTGCTCAAGTATCACACAAATACGTATACCTATTTAAAAAGTGTACTGTACGTGTACAACATATATAGTATACAAACATGAAATTTGATAAAAGCCAATATATTACCCTTACAAATACTTAAACGCAAACAATGAACTACCCAATAATTGTATATAGTTTGAATGATTGCTGTACTTGAACTTAATAACAGAAAAATAAAATGGCAATTAGCTCTTCACAGATAGGTATTTAAAAAAACTGATTAAGACTTAGGTAGACTGATTATTAATTGTAACTTTGTTCGTTTAACAGTGTATCTGAGTAAACATCTGAGTTGCGGCAAATGAAATATCACGAGACAGCCATAAGTCACAATGTTTGGTTACTTCTTCTTTAAACCAATCAAATGTATTGAATTGGAAGCATCCTCAAACAGAGGACGTTGCTTTTCAAAGGCTGATAATGCATCCTACACTTGACATTTTCACAGGAGATGTTAAAGGGACCAATACAAAGGTCTTTGACAGATTAGCTTTTTCTCTCAGTAAGAACAAAACTAAAGGTTTTGAAAAATTCAGTTTCTGAGATGTCACCAAAAACTTCTGCGAATGTTTTTTCTAAAAATGAGAAATATGTTATTTTATAGAGATATGCTAATAGCAGAAATACTGAGCATGTTGTTAATCTTCCTTACGGATTCTTTACCGTCCAAGATGCTTCAGAACACATTAGTTTGATAAAGTTAAACAAAAAACTTGTTATCACTTCTTGATGTTTTGAAAAACTCAAAATCTTTCTCAAAAGTAAAACTTCATTTGCAATGGGAAATAATTTCAACTGTTACATATTATATATAGCATTGTTATTGGACATTACATTTTTATGTAGTTTACAATATTGTTCAAAACAGATATTTCGAAACTTAAAATAAGGGAATGATAGGATTAACATTTAAACATTTATTATTTTACAGGTTTAGCTCTAGATACAATCATTCGACCATTAACAGTCAGAAGGAAGGTTCTAGAAATCTTCACAACCTTGAATCCGGCAACGGTCTTAGGCGTAAATCTCCTGAGTATCTGGTTCTAGGGGCTTCGATGTAAACAAGCATCAATCTTTTGTTCAGTACTGTACTTTACAGCTACAATACAAGATATATATATGTACTCTTACTTAAGTTTGCTTGGCTCATACATATAACAGTCTCTTTAAACTTACTGCAAACGTACTGTATGCTGTTTATTTTAAATTTCATTATTGCTATAATGTGGTTATTTAATTAATTACATGTAATGTGCAACTATTATACTGTATGGAGTATTTTCAATAACAGTTTCATATTTTGCAGTATTTCTGTTTGTTACATACAGTTTCTATAAAGTTAATTCACATAGGACGTGCTGCACCAATACTCTATCAAATCAGTTGTCAACTGATAAGCCGTTAATCAGTTTTCAAAGAAAAATTTGTGTGCACCAACCACAATTTGACAAAACTTGACTGATGAGTCCTTGATAGCGTATCGTATTTGTAAAAGTGGATATGATTGGTTAATAATATTAACGTCATTTCCGGATGACTTTTTGTAGACGTAAGCACGTTTCAAAATGGCAGCGTCCATGTAGAAGAACAAAAACACATGGGCAGAATTTTTTCCTGAAGACAAGAATTATCAAGGCAAAACCTTCAAATAAATTATTTAACTTTATTTCCGGAATTTTTTAATAGAAAAAAATACTGCTAAAAATACATTCTAATTTTTTTTAAGAATATTGTTAACAAAATTCTACCTCCAAAGCAGAAAAAAAGGAAAGCTTGACTAAATCGTAATGGTAAATGTACGTCCAGTTGATTTTGCGAATTCTGACTTCATTAGAAAACAGAGATTTGGGATATTCTAGAGCAGTGGTCGGCAACCTTTTGTTGTAAAAGGGCCAAATATGTTATGTGGTATAAGTATAAAGCAACACAACACGCATAGTTAGGAAATTTATGGACACAACCACACATCCCTAATCATTCCTGCAAACGTCTTTACACTTGGCATATGTGCTTTGGTCCTTGACCCGCTATGTTGTGTTTGCTGGGGAACCCCAAGGTTTCAAATTATTACAAAATAATTATAACTAGGCCATCCCCCAGTCTCCCCCTGGTAAGTATGAGATAATCCAAGAAGAATTGATTCGAAGCGGTTATGGCAAAAAGTGATATTTTATTCCTTTTTGAATGAACTCATTATTTGATAGCGCGCGAACAAATAGAATAAAAAGGAGGATTGGATATTGGGACTCACAAAATCGAATCAGTCTTTCTCTCATCTGTCCTCATATCCGTGGGTTTAGTACAATAGATCTACTAGTCGCGGTGCTTGGCTTCCTGCCGCCCACATTCATCCCATTCTAATCTAATCTATTTGAAATAGGGTTAATTTTACCGAAATCAAACCGGATTAAATTAGAAGGATTCGTTGCAGAAGACATTATTAACAGAAATAGGAGAGAAATCCATTGTTTAGACTCCAATGCAATGTTTGTCAGCCTTCTCGCACTGATTTCTCATCTGGATTCTCCACAAAGATTTCAAATGTAAAGTTAGATTCGTTCGTTGTCCTAGATTCTATAGACCAAGTTTAGAGATGAAGATCATCGAGCAGTTGAGAAATTGACTGTTAGGAATTGACTGATTTGATGAGACACCTGTTGGAGGGAAACGAAAAATCAAAAGATGCTAACAGAGAAAAACATATTAAGATAATATTGTTATTTATTGTATATTAAGAAGAGTTGTAATAAGAAAAAAACAAAACAAAAAGTAGCGGCATCTTCAATGTTTTTTTTTTTATTTTCTGACAAATGAAGTTTATTGTTTTATTTTTAATATTTCTTAATATATAAATAAAAAAATAAAAGAGTCCTTGTTTCATTAATCAGGTGTGACAGGTTCAGTGTTATTCGTTCACGTTTTAAAGATGGTGAAGAGATTGAAAGACGGGGGGATAGGGGTGTGTGTGTGTGAGGGTAAGATTTTCTTTGGCGGTGTACGCCTGCCATCAGAACAGGAATGCACAGCCTGTGGCAACACGAAGGCATCACCCCTACAGCATTCCACGCAAAAGCAAAATACTCAATGGGTTTCCTTTGGTTTGACTGCGTTTTAATGCTTGTGTATCCAACTCAAACATTAGCTAAGCTCAAAAGAAAACACATTACTGTCAGTCTTCGTGTTTTTTGCCTGCAATTAAGTAGGCTATAAGTAAATGGCAGAAAACAACACAAATTCAAGGTTAATGAATAACGAATGAGGTATTGATCTTCAATTGATAAATGACAACAAATTAATTCGAAATTAGAATTATTCATAAGGAAAACAGAACAGAAAGATGATGTTATAATACACATCTAGAGAATGTTGTGATTTAGAGAACAATAGGCCTACATAACAAAATAGAAATAAATATCATACTGTGGGTATATCTTTAAATATGTAAGATGTCTGTATGCGTAGGCGTATCCAGTATTTTGGAATGGGAGGGGTTATCATGCTCGTCGTAGTCATTTAACCAGAAAAACAAAACAATAAAAAACAAACATTGTTTTTTTTTTTTCAGATGGGGGGATTACAGACTTATCATGAACTTTCCAGCCAAAAAAACAGGTTTCTTTATAGATTTTCATAGATTTCTTTCATTTTTGGATGTATGGGGGAGGGGGGGATTCTGGCCCCTACCAACCCCCATCTCTTCGATAAGCCAATGACTGTATTCGTTCATAAATGGCAATATTCGGGGAATTTAGAACACGAAAAAAAGTTATATTGATATAAGGTTAGGTTAGGTATCCCACTGTGGCCCATTGGGACGCTGGAGGTAAGGCTCCAACGTTTCAGTGAGGCGGGACTGAGATGAGGTCAGTCCAACGCTCGCCCGCCTATACCCCGGGGAGAGAAACCCGTACCCATTCTACTATATTAGTATAGGTACATTTTTGGTGATCATTTTAAAGATATAAACGTTTGAATCATTTCATGGAATAGGCCTATCTCAGACAATTACTAACAAATGACAAATGTCTAATCGTAAAGAACCATTTCATTGTAAATGTCGGGTTTTTATTTTCTTAAAATTTTATCTTTTCATCGTTACGAGAGAACGCTGTATTACATATTTAAAAATCACCGACTTTTTAATGATTTTTTTACATCTTTGATATTAAAACATGGTGAGGTAATTCCGGTACAAGTTTTAAAGTTTAAGCCAAATTTACGCTTTCCGTTTGACTGATCTAAAAGTGGTCGAATCTTTTGTTTTGAATATTTCCGTGAAAAACATTTGCTTCGTCAGCGAAAATAAAGATTATAGCGATCTCATAAATTGGAATAAAGTTTTGAAGGTTTTCATTCACACATCACATTAATTTTTTCACTGAAGCGTTCTTATGAAACCTTGTGTATGATTTTATATCTACAAGTGCAATGAAAGGCAATAGTCTCAAAATGTCGGACGATGGGAGAGAGAAAACCGTTTCCTCAGCAAAAACCAAAAGGAATTAGAATTCATTTTCTATATTTCGAAATTTCAGGAGGGGACAGGGACCTCTATGCCCTCCACCCCCATTTACGCCCATGGCTCTTTCTTAATTGATGTGTGTTCTAGTTTCGATGCAGCGACCTTCTAGGTTCTTCTAGAATTCAGTGAAGTTTTCTCAGCGGTGAGCTTTGATTTCGTAGATTTATCACTCAAAATCCAGACTGACGTTGCTGAGGACGAACATTGTCTGAAAATACAGGAAGTGACGTCAAACATGACTTTCTTTTTCTTCTTAATTAATTTCATCTATTAACAATCGATTGGAATCAGCCATGATAGTACAAAGCATCAGACAAAAACAAGATATAAAATGATTGAAAATGATAATTAGTGGAGCTTTCAATTCTAATCTTAGATTATAAGTCTAAGAAATAAACGACGAACAGAAATAGCTCTACTTTATATATTTATATAAAAAGGGAGATATAATATTGTGTAAGTTGGTGTATGTACATGAAGCTGGACATTAATGGACAAAAACAGTGAATAAATGTGTCTACGAAGTAATACGGACTAAAACGCTTTATCTCGAAGCAATTCAAACATAAGGTAAAGATAGCATCAAGATATTTTAAAAATATTTCAAAACTTATATTATCTTCTAACTTATTTCATAACTTATCTCGTAGTCTTGACAACATCTTTATTTTATGATATTTCATTCTTTTAAACAAGAAACTTCATCAGGTTACAAATGAGAATAAGAAAACTTTCTTCTTCCTCTAAAAACTTCTGAATTCCTTAGAAATACAAAAGTTTACAATAAATCAATAACTGATTTCGCGCCTTTTACAGATCTTTGTTCAATTAATTAAAATTAACAATAAATGATTTCGCACTTAATGCCTAAATCATACAATCTTGTTCAAACTTTGATACAAAAATCTTTGTTCAATCCATTAAAAACATTATCCTTTATTTTTCGTATATTTCTTCATACATCTGAATGTCACCTCAATAACCTTTAAAATATCGTAAGGAAAATAAAGATGATGTTGTCAAAGATAATGAAGTTAAGTTAACTTATGCTACATTTTGAAAGAGAGAATCAACTTCACTTTTAAGAATTTAATTACATATACTTAGATCGTTGATCTTAAGGGCTATTTACAGGGTGTCTACAAATGATTGGAGAGGTTTCATGACCTTGTGACATTCTGCTGATCGAGTTTATCATCACAAGACAAGCCTCTCAAAGTTTTGTTTGAATTGCTCGGCAGACATATGTTTCCACCTTCAACCACGAGAGCGCTGCAGATGCAAAATGGCTACGAACAATGAAAAAGCGTTTGTTGTCCTCGAATTCCATGCAAGTCAATCTGTTACAACGGTTCAGAACGAAGCGCAAACTCCTGTCAACGAGGGCATGAACAATTTACAACTAAGGGATGCCTCTGTAAAGCGAAATCAACGGGTCGTCCTCTTGTGCATGAAGAAACAGTTGACTTCTTGAGCTGTACACTGCCATGTGAAACCGATGGATTGGTTGTACCGGGAATGATGATCATGCACTGCTGACATGGCCTCTACGCTCCCCTGACTTAACCCCTTGTGACCTTATTTTTATTTATTTAATTTATTTAAATTAACCGGCTGATCTGCCAGAACTGTGGAATCGCACCTGTAATGCCTTTGCTGGAATTGACACAGACATGCTATATCGAGTGTAGGACGAACTTCATTACAGAGTTGATGTGTGCACATATCGAGCAGTGCACATATCGACATCTTTAAAACATCTTTAAAATGGAACAAAAACTTGGAGAGTTTCTCTATGTCTGTATAATTTTTTTTGATATGTTAAATAATACATCCACAGTACAATCATGAAACCACTCCAATGATTTGTAGACACCCTGTATTGAAGGATCAAAGTAAAGTGTCTTTAATTAATTCAAGAAAGGAGTTCAGAGTTTTATCCAAATTCCTAAGTAAAAGTTTAATCCTGCTGAACGAACTGGGTTTTACTGTTTGTGGACCATTTGTATAGTTTAGAAAATGACAAAATAGCTGAGCCGTTGAAAGAACAATAAAATGACCCAAGGTAACTTTACAACATCTGAACATATTTTACCGTATCAGTAATAAAGGTTGTGTTAATTACGAAATCAAACAATTCGGAGAAAAACAATAAGTTTTGAAATCCCTTGAAAAATTCCAAACCTGCTAAGTAAAATTTTTAGTGATCACATGACCTTGGATTCTGAGGTCATTTTTCAGTCACGTGACCTTTGACCCACGTCGATGAAAAATAAATCGTAGCCATCCTCATTATTATATCTAAAATTTGGCACCTACATTTATGATTCAAGTGCCTTTCTGACATTTTAATTTGTTAAATTTTGGCAGCTGTTATCTCGGCCCCTGTTGCATATTTTTAGGTGACATTTTGCAAAACATCACATCATCAGATCATCATCACATTACATCAGACGTGTATCAAAAATAATTAAAATTGGACTCGAGCGAAAACGAAAATGTGGACTTCAGAAATTTTGCCACTTTTCACAAGTTGATCCTGTTCTTCTTGTTATCCTTCACTCGGCCGGACCTAGAACCAAAACTACAGCACCTATAATTATGGCTAATATGCCATTAGATTTGTCTCGTTGTCGCAGAGGGCCCTCGTCCTATGCATTTTTTGCTATCTCTACTGATTTCCCAGATATTCCCAAAATTATGGTACCAGAATCGCCTGTAAACTAAGTATAGGACATACACAGTGCTGATTTTTATTTCTAATAGTTGATAGATTAAAACTTATTACAAATAAAATTTGATGAGAAAATAAACATAAATGATTTGGATATAAATTTATTAAATTAAAAAAAAAAAATACGGAATTTGAACCCGGGATATCCCCAGTCGGCGCGCCGAACCTTCTTTAACGTGCGGATGGGACTTATTGGTTCCAGAGAAGAGAATAAACAGTAAACACGCACAAATTAATAATAAATGTTATATTTAAACATATAAAAGGTACTTGATTAATTTCGACTACACTTAATAAATTTCACTGACAGTTGCGAATTATTGACTGTTCTGCTCGGACTGATAAAGTTTGTTAGATAGATTTTATAATTTAAGTAAATTTGAAAGGATAAAAATAATTTACTTATAGGCCTGTTTCCATATATTTCTTAACATTTTCAGTATATATATATATATATTTACACACAATTCATTAAATTTTCGTTTATCACACATTAAATCAAGACTTTAAGAAACCAATAAATCTTTGTGCAATGAAAACCAAATTTAACTTCCGTAATATTTTATAAATCAAGAAAAATTATTTTCTTGATTTTTCTTGATTTATAAATTATTATGGGCGTTAAGGTTTGCTTTTCATTGCATTTACGATGTTTTTCTTGTTATAATTAAATTCCCTATTGTCTTTCAGTGAAAGGACAAGGAATTAATTCTGTGGATTTCACAGAATTAATTTTTATTAGATTGTTTTTGTTCTCGGCGGCCATTCCCAGGAGCGAGAATGGTTTTCCTTTAACTAATGCACAGTCTGAGCCACACATCAGGGGTAAACTTTGCTAATGATTCCTAATAAGGATGAAACAGCTGTTCAGGATTCCGTTGATGTTGGCTCAGTGTGCGAAAACATATTTACTGTCCAGTTGTGATTTTTTTTCTTGATTAATAAATCTTTCTAAATTAAATTTAATTCTTGTATCTTATGAATACAAATGAAACTTAGAAAAGGAACTAATTTGTACTTAAAAGTCTGGCCGGTAAGGTAAAGAAACAGGTAAGGATTTACGTTTAAATTTCAAAGCTTCAAGATGGTTCAAATGATGGATTAGAAAGAATTGTATTATACCAACGAGAACTTTTCAATGAAAAGAGCACCTTGGAAGGAGTTAATTCATGAACAAACCAATACTATAATGAGAGAACTTCTTCGCCCAGCTGAAAGTACAAATCGTCTTCGCCACAGGTGGTTGCTTTGCCACCTGTATTTCGGTTCTCCTCATTCCCAGATGGTCCATTGTCAAATGTCAATGTGAAATCTGCTCAGTCTGTATCACCAAATTCTATCAAGTAAAAGGAAATAAAACAATAAGAATTTTAGTCCGACAGGGAAATACGTGAAGGGTAGTTACTTAAATTTTGTCAGATAAATTTTAAAAGAATACACAAGTAATTAATATAAAAACAATCGCTGATCTCACGAATGTCAAATGAGACCGTAACCATCCTATCAATAATCCGCACCGTACACAAGCATTTCCCGCATTTACGTCACCTTTGGTTGTCGAAGCATCTGTGTACTGCAATCATCACATACGTCCACAACTGATAAAAATAACCTATCTGTAAAAAAATAAATATTGCACAGTAATAAATAAACAAGAAATATAAAGTAGACGTAACTCGTATTGGAATCAGATCAAGAGAATAGTAATAAAATCCGTACTGACATTAACCATTGTTTTTCTTACTGGGGCTAACGGATGTTATGTTGACGGGGAAGGCTTATGTTATAATCATCACTTGTTTCCGTCTAACATTTGCTGGACTAATATTCGAACGTAAGTCTGAAACAAGCGAACGCAAGTGTGAATTACAGACGAACGTAAGTCGAAGCAACTGAATGTGGTTAGCAAAATATGAAAATATTAAGTAAAGCTTCTAATAGATAAAAATAATAAACAAAAGAAGTTTTAGGAAGACGAATTTAGGAACCTCCCCAAATCTAAACTAAAAACAATAATACACATTAAAAATAAAGAAAAAGGAAATTCATGTGCTGGGCTCTGCCAGCCTCTACGAATTTCTAATGCGCATTTAAATGAATAAAAAGCGCCTATAAATGCATAAACACATTAAAGAAGTTTTACTTTTAAAATAAGTTTCAACGTGTTCCTAAAATAGCATGTTTCGATTAAATGAAAATCACCAACATACAAAATTTCGTTTAAAAATATATAATCATATCTAAAACTACATTACAAGAGCTTTCGGAGAACCTTGTACGATTCCCTTGTCAATTGAAAATCCAATTTTTAAACGAAATTGTGTGTGTTGGTGATGTTTATTTAATCTATGTTTTACTAATTAACAAACCTTTAAAAAGCAAAGCAAGGAAGTCAGTAGATTTCTTGACATTTCTTTATTGTAATTTAACAATCGACTTAGATGTATAATTATATTGTTTTATAAATACCTGTCAAAATTACCATTAGCTCTACATTTTTTTATTTGAAGCCATTTATTCCATTATTTTAAGAAAACTTATGAAAAATCTGTGAACATATAAGCAAATGTACGAAACAAAGAAGATATGTATAAATATTAACAAACGTATGATTACATATATCGTAATGAAAAACCTAAGTTGAATTTAGAGTGGAAATACAAACAAACAAAAGACAAAAATATAAGTCATTAGCCGATGTAAAAAAAAAATGGACTGAGAAATAGATGAGAAAAATATGAATTTAATAATGAAGAACAAATCAAGTGTACTTACTTACAAGAAAGAAACAAAATACGACAAAGGAATGTACCAGGAAGGGTTGATATCTGTTGGAAAACCTTCAGGATCCTTTTCTAAACTAGTGAGTGCAAAATTAAGAAAAAAAAGAAAAAAAAAAAGTAGAAACATCCAAGGCCACCGTTTGGACTGAGACCAAGCAGAGGCCGCGATAACTCGAATACGCCGGGCGGTCTGAAATTTGTTATCATTCAGGTTCAAAGTAATTTGTTTACTATTAAAAGTAAATATAATTTATAATGTTTTTTGTGTGTAAGTTTTCATTATTGAATTCATATTTTGAATATATCGGTTTCAAATATACATATAAGTTTAGATCAATATATATGTACAGCATATATTTTCAATTTTTTTCCCCTGCAATTGTTTTGTCTTTGCACAATAGTTGTCTGATATTCATACACAATTCATTTTCACTTCATTTTTGAAATAATCCAGTTTTATTTCTTCCGCTCTCAGATCAGTGATTTTCATTTTAAACCCGATGTGATAAACACACGAATGAACAGATTTTCCTAACAATTACTCTAAACAATCACAAATCGGAATAAAACAATACATACACAAGTAAATCAATCCAGATATCTCTCAGTAGAATAAGCCTGAATTCACACACATTTCTAACCTTTTAACGAGAAGTTGTTACAGGTCGAATTCTGATGAATCCGAAAACGCTTTAGGGCAACTAACAAGGGACGGTTATCACGAGGAGAAACATACGAACGAATCATTCAACGGAAAGAAATCAAAATGGATGAAAAATATCACTGGAATGAAAAACACTTGTTTCTAATTTACTATTAAGTAATAATATAAAATTAAATAATATAAGTTTCTACAGCTTAAGATTCATGAATTGACGTTGCCTTACTGCAATAATTTCACGAAAATATTAAAATATTTCAAAGCAACTGCCATGATTTGATTTACCTGCTGTTATATAGTAAAGAGAATTCTAGAAATCTCACCAAAAACAGTTTAATTGACATAAGACGCTGGGTTCTTCTCGAGAAATTAGCACCAACAAGGAGACAAGAGGTTTCGTGGAAAAGCATTGGAATTTAAACAATGGATGTTTACCCTATTTCTATCAACACCTCATTCTTTTAAATAACGAACCTTAATCCTTTTTAAAGTAATCCATTAATTAGCACGTGGTTTGATGTCACAACGTTAATCCTTTTTCGAGAACTTACTGGCTTAAGAGGGATTTACTATTTTACTTATTTTATTTATTGATATTTTTTTTTTAAGAAAATAAAAATTTAGAGATATTAAAATGTAAAAATAACAGGGTTTTTTTTTTTTTCTTTTGGTTGTTTCACAACTTTACAAAAATAAATAAATAAATAAATAAATAAATAAATAAATAAAATAAAATAAAACAAAATAAAACCATTTTTGGATGTTAGACAATCCCTTTGTAATGTTTTCTCCGTAGATGTAAGATGACTTTTCACACACTTCTATAAACATTCGATGTAAAGATAAGCACAAGGAAATAGAAAGTAGATTTTTCTTTCTTCCCACAAAGATAAAAAAGGTTTGAGGCTGAAGTCTTATCTTGACTTAGTGCAACATCGGTAATATTTAAGATCACAGGAGGTCTCAGACATGTCTCCAAATGACACTGGACTAAAATATGGGGGGAATACTTTTTCAACGGCTTCTTTTTAATGATTCTGAGGTTCAACCTTCTTCTTTCCCAGGCCCCCCCACATCAAATTCCGGGCCCAGGTACCAAACGCAATACCGGGCCTCCCCCCCCCATGTTATCAACAAAATCATAAATTCTTAGCCAAAAATATCGCAAAAATACCACACGATTTCATACTTCTACATACTTTTTCTACAGGGGTAGGCAGACTTTTGTAAGGTAAGGGCTACCTCAAGTATACT
>JAFIDM010000004.1:3216139-3230634 GCA_023159025.1 Thereuonema tuberculata
CATAATAACATTTTCTAAAACTTTATATTATTGATGATTTTCTATTATACGATTACATTATCTAAAACTTTATTGATGATTTTCTAGCACATCATTGCTAAACTTTTTTCATCTAAGCTTTTGTCTTAAATGTTTCCTTCTTTCCATTCCTGCAAGAATCCTGTGGAACCAGCCTTGCGGGTGAGGGAGGCTCCCTACTGTTCTCACCCATCGGACAAAGTTAAGGTTGAGGTCGGAGGCCATCTTTGACCGCAGGAAAAAAACTTGATTCCAATAGAAAGGATTGGAAGAACCCCGAACGCCTTTCAAGGAAAAGCAAACCCGGGGGAAATATCCCTAAACTCCGCCGGGAAGGGAAACCAACATCTTCAATTTATGGACTTGTGCCTACATTACTTGAATTACATTCCACTCGTGTACAGAATTCGATCAGAATTAGAATGATTGCAATCACTGAATCATGAAGTTACACAATTTAACTTTTTTACTTTTTCTTTGTGAATTAATATTAAGATGTTTATTACACAGCATAAAATTAATCGGTCACTTCCTGATTGTACTGTGAACGTACATGTACGGCTTAATACGACATTTATTGGACAATGAAAAGTTTTTTCCAAGACTTAAGCAACAACAAAGGCATAGTATCACTATGAAGACAAATTCTATGAAGCACTGGCCTTGATGAAAAGCTTTTCTCTGAAAGTCATTCCAAAAAATATGTTCACAGCTTTTCATTCTACATTGATTGCAACAACTTTTCCAAAAATCCACATAAATATGATAAACTCCAAATATAGAAATGGATTTACGTTGTTCGTTATTAATGGATTATAAATAAAATATAAAAAACACACATATAAATTTAAAATAAAAATTAAAAAGAAATGAAGGCTTTCAAATCTACCGGAGATTCATCATCAGCATCTAATGACTGCTGATGATGCTGTGTTTTTTTTATATTTTATTTATAACCATGCTTTTAAACGCACATAAAATAATTTTTTAATTATTAATGGAATTAGTTGGCGAATAAAAATTATTTATTCTTTCTACAATCCTACTTCAGTTTCAGTATATCAGGTCAGTCCTTCGCTATTGGAGAGTGACTTTTGAGTGAACCAATCAGAAACTCTGGACATCTGTTGCACTGTGATCTATGGAAGTCCGAACCTTAAAAAATATATATAAATACAGCTTTTTTGTCTTAATATTTCTCCATAAATTTACAAAAATAAGGAAAAAAAACTTAAGGTGGGCTTTCTTGAGTCTTAAAAGTGTGTTCTGATAATTTTTTTAATTATATTTTGGGTCTTTTTCTCAAAGAAAACCAAGATAAACACCTCCATGGTCGTAACTTATTTCAATACTAAAACTCTAGCAACGAACCTTTGAACTGTGACGTAGGTTGTGACGACATCACTTAAACGGTCCATTTGAATATTCAGTCCAGTATAGGAGGCGATCATTGCAGAAGATGAAGACTTCTTCGTGTTTCGAATGGATTCCAACATTATTTGAACTGTTTCCTATGAAGGAAGTCTCTTTATTTTTTTAAAGATCGCTGTTTTGCTGATATTAAAGGAGCTTAAATTCCAATACACACAGCATCTTTGAAACGAACAGAAACATCGGATCAATGAACACAAAATATTCTCAGAAAAAAAAGAAATAAGGCATTCATTCATCAGCTGCTTTGAAAATGCATTTCCAGCAATTAGGCCTCGATTCGACTGAAATTGAAGAATCAATGATAGTTCACTACTTACTGAAATAAAAACAAATCCTTTAAACTATCATCCGGGAGCCAAACGCAGCTTCGCTATTGATGAAGGCGATTTAAAAGCAAGAACATGATGTATTTTCGTGCTACATGGAAGAAATAAAGTTCATTTTCAATTGCCATCCGCCATTTAAAGGTTGATAATGAACTCTGTAAAAGGGTTCGAAAGCTCACGCAATCGTATTTATTGTTTTAACTATGTATGTGTGTAGACTGAATTTTTCCCATATAATATTAATTTACAAACTATAATATTATTACATTAATTCACATGTACAATACATTAAAAATGGTCCCTTGAACGGTTTCGGAGAATCAAGTTTTCCATCATCAGCAAGATCATTTTGATGATGATGGAGAACTTGATTCTCCGAAACCGTTCAAGAAACCATTTTTAATGTATTGTGTATGCTTTTTTAAAGTTTTTTGATATTTTTTTTAACATAAAATTTTTTTAATGGTTTGTTCTTTGTTATTATACCTTATCAAATTTTTACATAACACTCGTTAAAGTATTTCCTAATATTAATTCACACGCTAAATTTTCATTTAATACTGTAATATTTTCGTGCTAATTGTAAATTTGGATAATTATAAGCCTATTCTAAATCCTCGAACATCTTCATCAGATGGGAAAATTTGCAGAAAAACAAAACAACAAATAAATTTAAGAAGATAAAAAAAAAATAGAAATCAAAGTTAACTTTGAAGGTGAAAACTTTGGTTTATTTACGATCAACGAAAGTTCCTCTCACTATCAACGCGTCAAAGGATATATTGTTGTAAAGGATTATTTTATTAATAAATCTTTTCTTTTTTTCTATTGACTAAATTATCATTGATGAAATAAATTTATTTAATCTTTTAACCATTGGATTTTAATTTGATTCAATTACTTTTAACTGAACCATTAGTTTTCTGATTTGTTTCAATCATTATCAAACATGTGACTATTGATTAACTAATCACAATCTTTCAAAACATCCCTTTCAAAATTTTGTAGAAAACAAAATGGAGGCCAGGTTACATTCCCGTGGCAATATTGATTTCTCAGACAATTTTTGGGCTTTTTATCAATTTGATTATAAACAATAAAAGGTACCTCAGACTTTATTGTGTTGCAAAATTGGCTTCAGAAATTCTTGTCGTTACTTTATGTGTTCTAATTATTCAATTTTTTTTTGATAAATTCCTTCCCTTTGCAACTCCATCGACTTCGAAAAAAATTGCAGGGAATACCTTAGAATTGCAGGAATTTGAAATATTAACAAAATCCACTATATATACGTGAATGTAGGTTTAATTAGGGTAAAGAACCCACGTGTCTGTCAGGTAGGGAGAATTCCCATTCCCCTACACGTGCAAACGAAAACCCTTCGCACGTGCATCCTGAATGTAAATGACGATATTCTAAGGCAGTGGGAGTGTGGGTGGGAGGCGTAGAACGGCTCGTGCCAGGAGAGAAATTGAAACGTTACTCCTACCCAGACGAACACCTTTATGGACTGAATACACAAGGGATAGAAAAGGGAAAAAATAAATAACAATTCACAGCTCAGGGGAAAAGTACAAAGAAACGTTGTTAATGAAGTGGAATCAAAATCACTGCCTTTTAACGTAGTTAATGATAGGAGAGAGAAAAAGAATAACGTTAGTAGTTAATCACAGTTCATTAAAAATAGTATTTTCAATTTATTTTTACTCCCTATTACTTAAATTTAATTCCAATTTAGATACAGATTTATATTTAGATTTTATGTTTTAAAGTATTTAATAAAAACGGCTTAACCTTATAACACACGTGCTTTGCGGTGAAGATCTTTCAATACAAGCAAACGGTTAGGCCTAATCAGTCATTGCGAGAATGAGAAAGTCGTACGTCAGTTTTGTTATTTATTTTTACACATTTACTTTTATATTCGTTACAGATTTCCAGTGCAACTCGATTCAAAATTTTACATTAATTTGTAAGGGATGGGTTAAACACAGAACGTAACCAAAAGATAATAGTTTGATTAATGAAAAGCAAAATTTGATGAAACAGCTGTTCAATATCCCCATTGATGTTGTCTGTGAGTGAAGGCATATTTACTGTCCAGTTATGGATTTTTCTTCATTAACAAATTATTACGGACATTAAATTTTGCTTTTCATTGCACTTTTGATGTTTCTTATTTATAATTTAATTCCTTAGTGCCTTTCAGTGAAAGGACAAGGAATTAATTCTGTGGATTTCACAGGATTATTTTTTTTATCTAGGGGCCTTTTCCGGGATCGTGAAATGCTTTTCCTTTTGCTTTCGCGCAGTCTGAGCCAAACATCAAGGGTTAGTTCTGCTGATGAATCCTAATAAGGATGAAAAAGCTGTTCGTTGATGTTAGCTCAGTGTGCGAAGGCATATTTACTGTCGATTTGTGATTTTTTTGATTTTATAATACAGTAGTTCGGTTGTTTATCAAATAATTCTGATACACATTGTCTAGATGGAGGCATTCTCTAACTTGAATTTTACTAGACGAGACTTTTCCTTTGATAAATCCAAGCCTCGTATTTTGGGTCTAGTGTAATTCAAGGGAGTTACTGTACCTGGAGACCTTTGATCTGCTTCCTGTTCTTTCTGTCGGCAGCGCGACAGACACGTGCGGAAGGGGATGCGCTAATAACTTATCATCTTAAGTTAGGGTAGAGCAAAAAAAAGAAACATTCTGTCTGAGTGGCGATCGAATGGAGGCGATTCTTTGAATACAGTCAGGAAATGATTCGTCAAAAAAAAAAATTGAAGAGAAATCTTAAATGGCGCTTAGATCAAAGTTAAAAATATTAAATTACTGAAACGGAATAAATTGTTTATATATATATATAAAAAATACATTTATACTAAGTTTTCAGCTAAGATTTTCTAACTAGAATTCATAAAGTTTAAACCTGATTTGTTTGTTTGTTTGTTTTCTGTAAGAATAAAGAAATAACCATTTTTTTTTTATTATTTTTAATTTATGTTTTTATTTATTTATTTATTTATTTATTAATTTTTTTTTTTTTTTTTTTTTTTACATATATTAAATGAAAAACTTATCTTAATTATCTGTAAGTCTGTACTTATAACCAAGAGCTAAATTTACATAGATTTACTTTTTATAATCTAAATTAAGAAAATATGAAAGGTTATGTAAAGCAGTCGATCTGAACAAGAGAATCATATTTTTTAAATAAAAATATTTCTCATAAAAATTCAAAATTTTCATTAATTAGTAATTTAATGTTTAACTTAATTTATGTATTTTTTTTTTTAAATGCTGTTTTAAATAATTTTCATGAATAAATTACTTTTTTTCCTTTTAATTTTTTATTTGGCCTACATTGGTTCTGTATATGAAAAAAAGCTTCAAAAAAATAGTTTCTAAATATCTTTGCCTTGCATTAACGTAACTCATTGCAAAATAAGAATCAATTTATTATTTAATATTTATATACTATTTTTTTTCTCTTCTTTTTAATTTTCCACTACTTTCTGTTTATGTTTCAATAGAGATATTTTTTCCTTCATTTTTTTTTATACAATCATTTCGGAATTTGTAAACCAATCGTTTCTTATTTTCTTGATATATCTTTATAGAGAGTTAGAGAGTGGAGGTGGTATTTTTTTAATTTTATTATTGAAGTATTGAATATCCTCTAAAATGAATTGAAATATCTCGTGTATTAGGGAGATATTACAATTTTACAAACCGATATTCAAGTCACATTTGGGTTTGAAATAAGGAATCTACCAAATAATATATATCTATATTATACGTTTATCTTTAACTCGATGGGTTTAGAGAGTGGGAGTAGCGCTTCTTTCCGGAGTAGGCGATTTGAGTTGCAGCAAATGTTACACTGAAAAATACGTGAATATCAAAGTAAATAAACAGGTTTGGAGAACTGAAGAGGAACAGGATTCCATCCCTGGGGTGACGCTTCCCGGCTTCTTTGTTATTTGAAGTTCACCCAGCTCCTTTTCAAACAGGATTCTTTCCCTGGATTATGAGGCGGGCGAGCTTCGGATTGGCCTTCGGAGTTGCCATGGAAACCTATATTTGCTTCCTATCAAATAGGTACCAAGTACGGCTTGCAGAAGGACACCTTTGTAATAACAGTAAAAAAGAAAATTCTGATGAAGCTACGAAGATATCGTATTTATTAGGAATGTTAGTAAGAGATTCCCTTCAAGTTCAGTTCACCAAAAATAAAAACCAACGAACAGTTCATCTGTAAATAGTTACACAGTTTTTAAAGTTAGAAAATGAAAGCGTCAAAGATAATAAAAGTCTTCCTTTCGTCTTAATAATGAACAAGAATTAGTAAGATAAACTAAACTTAAGTATAAATACAACATATATTTATCATCAGAATTAGAGTTAATAAAGCTAAGCAAATTTATATTTGATTATCATTATTAAAAATAAGGAGATTAGAGACGTAAAAAACTGCTGTAATTAAATAAAAATTATTGTAACTAAAGTATTAAAATGAAAGAAGTTAAGTATTAACATGTAAATCTGGCTGATGAGTTCTAAGAACGAAACAGCTGTCCCAGATGATGGCTCAAGGCGTGAAAGCAAACGAATTTGTGCATTTTTATCGTTTTGTGTTTGAAGTATTAAAATAAAACACAAATTAAAAGTTGGGCAAATTTAATTAAATTGCAAATTTTAAAAATAATTTAAAAGTAATTTTGTTTTTGGAAAAACAGCTTTCAATAAACAAGTATTTTTACAGCTATAATTGGCTGTAATCCAGAGATTTTTGTGGCTGTTTAGTCAGGCAGATATGTTCTTGATGTCAACAAACAACCAGTGATTGTAGAAGGAGTGGAGAAATGTCAATAATGGACTGATAACGAACTGAACTACTTCAAAAGTGCGATCAACAACGTTTTAATGAAAGAGAAAGTAAGAAAGGCAGAAGAAATAGTAAAGAATTAATGTAACATTAAAAAATAGATATGATTACAAGGTCCTGACACAAGTAACTGCAGGCGACTGCAAACCTTTTATTTCTTTTAGTATATATATTTCTTTTACCAATGCACCTAAAATTCTGAAAATTTAAATTCTGAAAACTCAAATTTTTATTATTAGTGCAACAATTAATTTTTAAAAAAAATATTTTTTTTTTTTTTTTTTTTTAAATTGTGATGAGATTAAATTATTTTTTTAAAAATTAACTATTGCACTATTTATTATTTTAAATACAAAAACATTATTTTACAAAATTTTTATCATTTCAGGTTTTCATCAAATTTATTTGAGTTGAAAATACCGACCAATACCTCAAAAACATACAAAAAATTGACTGTTTTTGAGTTTTAATTTAATTCATTGCGGAATATTTTGAAAATTAAGAACAAGAAAATAGAAATCCCAGATGCTTCACAAGTTCTTATTTAAATTTTCAGAATTTTAGATGCATTGGAAAAAGAAATAAATATATAAAAGAAATAAAAGGTTTGCAGGTGCTTGTTTCAGAAAAGATCGTAAACGCATTTTGTAAAAATCATCTTAAAAAAATGCTTAGGAAATTATTGCAGAGTAATGTATTAAATCAATAAAAACGGAGAACAAATAAAATCACTGAGCTACTTTTGGAATATTTGGCATCGGGAATCCAGGACAGCCTGTTTCAAGGTTATTATCTTTCTTCAGTTGGATTCACCCAGTGTTTGCAGCTCAGTGATATCAAAGGAATATAAACAAAACACAAGTAAACATAAGAACGGCCTTTCATACAAAGAACAGTAAAAAATAAATAAATTAAAAATAAAAACTAATACCTGATTCCCGGTGTCAAATATTCCAAAAGTAGCTCAGTGATTTTTATTTGTTGTGCTTTTTTATCCCTTTTTATTGCTTGGTACGTTAAAATTAACATAATGTATTAAATATTGCTCAAAAGATACCAACAGAATTTTAAAATAGAGGATCACTTAGAGAAGGCCAAAACAAAGAGCAGCCAAAATATGCTTTCAAAAGTTGATTTCATTCTTAATCAATTGAAACTTACACATTTTGGGAAACCAGTAAAGACGGAGTTTATGTTTTATGTGTTTAAATTGTTATAATTTCCTCTATCATCTAATGTTTTAACCATTATATTAACATAGTAATAGAAATATGGATTTCTTTTTGTAAATATCAACTATTTATTTAACTATTAAATATCAACTATTGCCGAAAATAAGGTCGTACAATAGAAGCAGAATAATTATAATTTCTTCAACATCAAAATCTTTCAATTTCTTCAAACTGTTCCTAAGGATTAATTTAGAACGTGAATATTTCAAAAGCCACTTTGTGTTAAGTTAAAGTGTCTCTCTACAGACCTGGACAGGCCTTTGGGGCGCGGGAGGTCAGGCCCCAGTGTTTCGTGACCAACGGGACGAAGTTGAGGTCGGGTGGTCACCCCAACGCCCGCCCGCCTTTAACTCCCGGGAAAAAGCCACTTTGTGTAGGTCATAAAATTGTTTAAATTAGTTGTTAAATGACGATGCAGGGCCGGTTTGATGGTTGGCGCCCTAGACAAGCCCTCGCTCTTGGTTTGTTATTAATTAACTGCGTTGACGACGCAAGTAGAATAAGATATCGGAAAGCGTTGCCTTAAATATACATAAAAGACAGAGTCTGTAGTAAACCCTTTTTCTCCGAAACACATGAGATACAAATGGGGTAAATGTGTTATCAAATTAAATGTCCTGATGTGGAGGCGTGAATGAACATGTTCATTTTTGTTAAAAGTAATTTTAATAAACAATTCATAAAAAATTGACGTCTCCTGGATCCCTATTATTGCATCCCCGTACAACTAGAAAGTTCAATCCGTTCGCATCGAAAATATACGGTTGGCAATAGAGTTTTTGAGAGAACTACATTTCCAACCGTAGATTTTCTGCGGGTTCTATTAGTATAAAAACATCTCAAAAATTCCAAAAATATAAATGCAAAAATAAACGCAAAGAATTTTACAACTACAGTGAAACCCCGCCATTCGTCCGCCTCGCTATTCATACAACTCGTTATCCGTCCAACTTTTTCAAGTAAAATTGAACTCGCCATTCGTACGCTTGCTCGCGATTCGGACAGCATGACCTTGTTACTGGCCACCCCACGCGGTCGCTTCAGTTCAGTCTCGTGCTAGCTTCCGTACGCTACGCATCATCCACGCAAGCTTCATGAAACTTTGTGATATTTTATTGTTATTTTTTGTTATTTTTATTGAACATATTGCAGCCATGGGCCCAAAAAAGATTACTGATTCAACTAAGCCTAAAAGGAAAGCAGTGAGAACGACAATTGAATTGAAAAAAGAACTCTTTGCGAAGTTTAAAAGTGGAACTCGTGTCTCTGACCTGGCAACTCAATATGGCATGGCGAAATCAACCATATCGTCTATACTGAAAAAGAAAGACATAATAAGAGAGACCTATATATTTATTGTTTTCATAGTTTTTATGTATTTTACGCTTAAAGTATTATTACAAAGATTTAAATAAGCAATCATCTCTGGGTTCTGGAATGGATTAATCCAATTTACATTATATCTTATGTGAAAAAATGATTCGCCATTCGTACAAATCGCCATTCGAACTGCCTCCTGGAACGGATTGTGTACGAATAGCGGGGTTCCACTGTACATTGATTTGGTCACTGATAATGGATTTACCATTAAATGAATTTTTATTTCGTGGGCTTTAACTATACGAAATAAAAAAAGAAATACCTTCAAATCAATGGACGATTTGATATTTGAAAGGCATTTTCGATTTTCCTTCTGTGCGCCCCAGGCAGTTGCCCAGTTTGCCTAATTGATAACGTTGATTTCTGCTAGTCGTAGAAGTTGAATCACGTTTTCTTCAATTTCCTTTAGTAATCAGAAAATAATGTTAAAATGATGTAATAAGTAAAATTCTTAGGAGATGCATTGCAAGTAGTTCAATAAATATATAAAAAAATGTCGTCCTTAGTACTACCGTCATTTAAAATTAAAGATAAGATGCCTAATGGAAAAAAAGGGAAGGGGGTGGGGGCTGTTCCTTACACTACACTGACTATTCTTTGAAGAGTATTTAATACCCATTGAAATGTGATCACGTGTCTTTAGTCGCGAATGACTGAAAGGTGGGAGTAAACATGAAGTAAAAAAGAATTCAGTTTGGAAATGAATGAGAAGATCAGGAGATGAAAAGGAGAAGAGGAAACCAAGGGACTGTATCATAAGAACGGTAAACACCAACTAGGTGCTTTTCTCTACGAGGGTTCTCAAGAGAAAGGCTCAAGGAAAACGATTTACATTTCAAATATAGCTAAAAATACTGAGTTTTTTTAATATTCATTTCACTATTCTAAACCAAATATTTCACTAAAATATACAATAAATGTCCTGTTCTTCCTTTGTTGGCTCATCTTACGCTGATTGGTTCTTCGTAAGAATCCCACGCGCAAGAAATCCACAAAAGCGATTAATAAGTAAAATCGGTTAAAAGCTACTCGAGATTTTACCGATTATCAACTCACGCCCCTAAACACACATTTCTCCCCATTGAAGTCCTGAACGTAGATAAGTCAGCAGTCTTTGAACTTGTAATCTTGAGACATGCTGGAACGTTATTTGCTGATAATTTCAAACAATTTATTTAAGGAGTAAGATAAAAAAAAAAAGTTCGATAATTTTTTATCAGTTCAGTTGGATATAAATAAGCAGCTTTCGATATAAATAACTGTTCAATGCACAATTTGAAACGATATTACAGTACTTTTCCTTGAGAAAAAAAATTACTAATCATTCGTTGATAGTTAAGCCCTTCTCTTAAGTATTTTCCCAGTTTAATTTGTTCAATCGATTTCCTTGACTTCAAATTAGTCATGAACGTTGATCAACTTACACCCGAGAAGAAAAAGGAATTAAATTTTCATTTATTGTTCATTTTGTAGAAAAGTTTTCATTCGTAAATTAAAGTAATATATCTATTTTTACTAATCACTTTTGTTATTTAGAAAATATTTAATTACTATACTATTACTTAATAGTAATTTGTTAATTCAAAAACTTATTACTTTATAAAATTTCTTTTTAAAAAGAGGCCTATTTTGTCACTGAGACAATCTCCGCAAATCCAAACGACAATGTGTTAAAGCTTCTTAAACTATAATTAATTGTTAACAGAACTGGAAATTGTTCATTTTGATTGTAATCCAAAAAAATCGTTGATGAAATTGTAAGAAAATTTTTTACAAATAAATATTGTAAAATAAATAGCGAATTTATTTCTAACGTTGAACTTCCGTTTAGAAGAGTGGCTTAAAAAAATAAATACCTTGGAATTTTAAAGGTGAAGATTTGTTGGAATCAGTGATCCACGATAAATTTTGGATGACTGCGCTGACCTTAGCAGCATCAAGAAAAAATTATCTATATATTGGGTTGGCCAAAAAGTTCGTTCGGTTTTTAAGTAAGAAGGAAAGACACATTTTTCATTTTCACCAATAATTTTGTTAATGTCTTCAACAGTTTTTTCCATTCTCATTTTTCAGGCAACTTCATAATTCCATTTTCCCAAAACTTTTTTATCTTTTTGAGCAAAAAAAAAAAAAATCTTCCAGATGTTTATGGAGTCTTTCAGGGAATTGAAATTTTGTCCATTAAAAGCATTTTGTGAAAACCGGAATAAATGGAAATTCGAAGGTGCAATGTCTGGTGAATACAGTGGATGAATCAGAGCCTGGTCATCCAAACAGGAAACGGTCATCAAAATAACGGTGCTCGTATTTTAAACTGGACCACAAATAACGATTGAACCTAATTTTTAAAAAAATCCGTCTAGTCGGTTTAGCAGGAGACGCTCGTCTTTTAGTGAAATCTTTCAAACTACAATGATTATTATTGAAGAGATTCGGTTACAAAAACCTTATTCCAAATTATACCAGAGTCAAACGAATCAGATTTTATACAATTCGTCTTTTCCTTCTCTTGACTTCTTGATCTTTAGATCTCTTTTCTACGACATTCCAATGATCTGTTGAACGTATTTAACATCTGCTGAATTCGTAAAGAAATTATAGTTTTGGTTTTATATTTACAAATATCTCTTAAAATAGCGTCATAGGATAAAGATTCTAAGAATTTCAAGTTGAAATAACATATCCTCCATCGTAGAAGAGTCTACCACTAATCAACAACTACTTCTCCTCGGAAGCTCAAATTTCATTGGCAAGTTGCCTAAAAGCTTAATTCTTTTGAGAGGTAGGAGATAAAATACAGCAACCATTAACTAATTCAATTGGTTAGTTTCTCTAATTTTCTTGTTTCTTATTCTGATCTCTTTGAAAACTAATTTTTGTTCCTGTTTTCTTTCGTACGTTTTGTATCTTTGGGTTAGAAACTGCTAATTATTTATTTATCTTTAAGAACTACACTGTATCAGGATAAGTTTAGTTAGTTCATAAATTATTTTATTTTTTACACTCACTTCCAAAAGTTAAGCACGGAGTGGTAAAATGCGAAAAAATGGATAAGTACTGCTTTGATTGACATGAAATGCTGCAAGTAAGTAGCACTATGTTTATTCATGAAACAAAACAAAGAATTACATACAGAGATAAACAAAATATTGAATTTTCATAAATTATAAGATGATGTCCTATTTGCGTCATTAATAAAATGATGTTTAAATTCAAAACAAACAATAAAAACCGACATTAATAGGGTATGTGAGCACCTCTCACTTGCATACAAGTTTACAGCGCGTGATCATGCTTGTTACGAGGTGATCAACCACTGCAGAATCCAGTAATCGCCATTGCTCCTTTAGGACAGTTTCTTAAGCTCTGAGAGTCGCTGGAGGTGGGAAACGTCGACATACAGCACGGCCGAGGGCATCCCAAACATTTTTAATTGGATTAAGGTCCGGCGAGTAAGCCGGCCACTCCATACTCGCAATCCCCTCACTCTCCAGAAAGTTGTCAACGATGGCAGCTCTATGGGGACGCGCAATATCGTCCATTAAAACGAAAGAAGGACCAACTGCCGCAGCGCACAGTTTCACAATGGGGTCTAAAACTTCATCTACAGGCCGTCACAGAACCTCGCCTGTAGATGTGCAGGTCGGTGCGATATCCCAATGAAATCCCTGCCAGACCATGATGCTTCCACCGCGGAATGCGTGATGTTCGATGATGTTCTGGGGCCGATTGCGTGTGCCTTGTTCCCTCCAGACCCTTATACGCTTATCATCGGGTTGTAGGGCAAATCTGGACTCATCTGTGAACATAACGTTATCCCAATCAGACACAGTCCCATTCACATGCTGGCGGCACCACTGTAATAGTGCCCCTCTGGATTGCACGGATAAAGGAACACAAACTCATGGTACCCAGGTGTACAGACCATTCATGTATAGCTTTCGACGAACAGTAGTGGCAGATATCGTCTTACCAATGGCCGCTGCAACCATAGATGTCACACGTGTGGAGGTCGATCTTCGATTCCGCTTGGCTACAACAGCAATATATCGATCTTCCGTGAGGGTCATAACCCTTGAACGACCGGATACAGGTCTTCGGACAATTGTTTGGCTGGTTTGGAATGCTTCAATGCATCCGACAGCCCGCCAGCGCTCAGAATCTTCGATTCGTCTTCTGGAAGCCGTAGAAACACGTCTAGTTTGAAAACAAATCGTACGAATGTTCTAAACACCTTTCATCAGCACTTACTGCAACTCCTGTAACCCTTCACAATGCCGGCTTCTTATACGACTGCCTGTTTTGCATATTACTCGACGCGAAACCGTGATTGGCTGTTACCTATATAATTTGCATATTTCCTTCTATCTTTGCAGCACATTTCAGCTTCTTTAATTCAGATCTCTTACGGAAATTAACATTTTTCCTCTCCGTGCTTAACTTTTGGAAGTGAGTGTATTTAATTAATGATTTTGTGGTCATGTGAGCATAAGTCTTGTTAATCAAATCATTAAAACTATCAAATGATCATTTTTCCCCCGCATTAGGATTATAGTAATATCTTACAAAATGATAGACATCTTCTTTTGATAAAAAGAAGTTAAGTTAGACTTAAAACGAAAATATGGAAAATTTCTAATACATTTTTTTTTTATGAATCTTTTCTCCGTTGCTGTGCAAAAAGCCTCTCTTTCAAAGTATGATGAATTATGATATTTTTTTTTTATTCCTTAAACGTCTACACCTGTGGAATCTCAATTCCCTAATTTTGTCGTAGGGTCAGGCTGTTGCACGTGCTATCCACGCGCCATTGCTTTCACACCTTTTCTGCTCTGCTCTCGTCTTTAATGAATGTTCTTAAGTTTATCTCTCTCTTTCATTCTCTTCAAATCGGATTCAAACGTAACACCCTCCGCCACAACCCCCTTGAACGTGTCCGGCTTCCCAATGGACCCAGGTCCATTCCCACGCGTGCTTTATGGGTTCACCTCTGACTTGTCCAGTCATCCACGCTCTCTTACCTCTCTTTTTTTTAGGCCTAAGACTTGGCCGAATTCAATGGACAATTGGGACCTGTTAGAATACCTTAGTGAGATTCATGAGACATACTATTAGTGCAGGCAGTGCCCCAGATCTCAGACAGCAAATGCAATAAATAAAATACAATAAAGTCACATTCGCTTTCCGACATTTCGATCATACGACAGCTTTCAATT
>JAFIDM010000004.1:3240618-3269533 GCA_023159025.1 Thereuonema tuberculata
ATAGCGGAAATTCAATGAAAACAATGCTAAATATCTCGAATATGGGGGGGGGGGGCGTTGGCCCCTGAAAATACATTATTCGTATTATGTTTGGATCACTCAACACAATGGTGAAGTCCGTTAGTCGATCCGACCTTCCTTTCGGGAGTTGTGGGGGGTGGGGGACACGGACGGACAGACAGGACAAACCCAATAGCTCACAAATGGGTCGCTAATTGTTAAAAATAATAAACAAAAAAACTCATTTATGATTATGCAATCGATTGAATATGGTATTGTTACTGCATAAAGACAGTTCATTTCAAGGTTCATCAAATCGGTAAGTCTGCATGTGTATGTGTATGCCCTCATCCCAATTATTTTTAAAACGATGCTCGGATCTTCTTGAAGCTTGGTATGCAAATTCGAAGAATGGGAAACAATCTAAAGATTTTATGTTCGAATTCTTTTCCAAACTGACAACATCAGAAACATCCACAGAACAAAGCATTGGAATGAAAACAGTGGATGTCTGCTAATCTTTCATTGTCTTAAGCAGTTCTTTTGCTAAATCCAATGAACACGATTTGATAAATTAAAATTAATCCCATTAAAACTTTCAGCAACTTAATTGATTTATTTACAGAAAATGGAGAAAATGTACTTTTTGTATTCATTAGATATTAGAATTTGAAAAAAAAAATATTAAAAATTTGATATTAAAATCAGAATTTGAAAACGACAAAACGAAAATTAAAGAATTAAACGAATTTGTTTTGTCTTTTTCACGACTTATTTAAGAAAAATGAAAAGTAATTATAAGAATCATTATAAGAAATAATTTGATAAATAAAGACATAATAACAGTGACATGAATCTTCGAAACATGTCACTGTTATTATGTCTTGATTTACACAATTATTTCTTTTTTATTGGTGTGTATGGTCTTGTAATGATTATATATTACCACACACTATGAATAATAATTATAAGAACTTATATTTTAAGGAAAGAAGGCTATTCTTCGAACTTCTTTTTTATTGCTATAGTCTAAATAGCACAGTGTAAAGCCGTCTTAAAAATTCTCTTAACCATGAGGATAAAACTCGTAATAGGATCAAACTATTTTTAGTTCTTCTTAGAAAAGGGATAAGAAAGAAAATCACTCTTTGCTTTTCAATATTTTTAATTATTTTGTCCAACTTTTTTAAAATCGTTTCTTCATTGTACAGGCTTCATTGATGGAAAAAGAGAAAAGATTGAAAAGACCGTAGATTTTCAATTATTATATTAGGCACTAAAGGTTGCTTTACACGCTCCCAAAACTTGCCTCAAACGAGCTCAAATACTTGTCAATTGCCAGTTGTCACTGGTCGCTTGTCGTATCGCTTTACACGGGAAGATTGTTTAAATCTCGTTTTGTTCTCGTTGAGATCGCGAGAACAACTGCCTTCGCCGAAGCGACAAAAAAGTTGATTTCGCAGCTTTGTTTTGCTATTAATTCTCAACTCATTTCACAGCAGAGATAAAGAAAAAGGAAAAAAAAAGACCCCAGAGGAAGAGAATGAAGCCGTGGATTGAAATCACAAGCAAAGAATATTCAGATTTCAGCGTGAAGTTAACTCTATCGTAGTTTTTAAGAAAATTTTATCGCCGCCAAGAGCGCTGGTGTCGACTTGCTTCTAAATAGAATCGTTTCTATTTAGAGCAACTACAGTAGCAGATTTTTCGAGCAAGTGGAAGTTTTTCGAGCCACTTGCCGGTTTCAGGCAAATCAAAGTGGAGAGAGCGGAGAGAGATTATTTTAAAATGTATTTTTAATTTTGTTAGAGTATTTTTTTTAAAAAAAAGAATACTTACAAACAAATTAGTATAAACTTTTGTATCTATTCATTTAGTCAATAATAAAACAATATGAACTAGAAATAATTCCTACACCCCTGTAAGGCATTGTAAGGCTCATAGGCTCAATTTGGAGGAGCCTATTATTTTAGGGCAGGAGGTTAACTTATTTCGCCAAAAGTGCCAGGAAAGCATGTTGATATTAAAAAATCAAGAATCGTATAACGATGGTCTTTCGGTCAGCGCTGTATAAAATTTCACGGTATTTCAGAAATGTGGTATTTGTTTTACTTCCGTGAATATTTCACGGGTTGCAACTAGTGTTATATTTGATTACTACTGATCATTCGATTTCTCCAAACAGCCACTGTACGATATTACTTGTAAGAACAATATTGAGAACATTGAAATATTCGTGTTCATAGATGACTTTTGCTACAACTTCAAGTCTCTTTTGTATCCATTGCTAAACAGGAAGATCTCGGGGAAAATCGTTAATTTATCCTTTATATTTTTGATCTCCTTGAATATATCAGAGGCATGGCGAGGAATTTGGAATGGGAACGGGATTATTCTGGTTCAGGATAAAACTGGATTGGGAAGGGGGTTAAAGACAAAACGATGGCTCTGCAATCCAAAACAAAATTGGATCCAAAGAACTAGATTTTATTTTTGATTTTTTTAAATTTTACTTTCGGATGCATTGGAGAAAGGGTCCACCTACCCTCCCTCGCTGTGTCAATGACAAAATCCAACCAATTGAACCTGATGTGGTCGTACCTGATTAAGAGACAACAGAGGAATCTGCCCAAGATAAGAAGTCCAATTCCCGGTTTTTATTCAGAGGTCATTAACTTGCTTCCAATTTAACCTTTTCTTACTACCCATTCTCGAAGAATATTAAAAAAACATATTTAAAAAGTATAACAAAAAATATCCATGAATTTTTATGGAATAACTTTAAGCAGAAGTATCAAAACGATCATCGATGGATTGACTCTTCCTGGTGTAGTAATGAAATGAATGATTTTTTTGAATAAACAATTTAAATCAAAAGAAAATTTGAGCAGAATTAAAACAAAACTTTTAAATATAATATGAATTTAATATTAAAAGAATTACATGAAATGATGACAGTGTAGTTAAGGAATTAATTAAAGTTGGAGATTAACTCAAAGGATCACAAATCCATTTAAATTACTATTTAAAAGATGTTTTATAAATTTCAATGAGTCTTGATATAGAAATATTGATATGACAATAATAAATGTCAATTTGACAACTTTAAGTGACATTAATTTCGCAATGTTTAAAAAATGTTAATTTTAATTAAACTTATAGCTAATTTATTATAAAGAGGAGTTGTAAAGTGGCAGGGCCCTTAAAAAAAAAAAATCAGTTTTGCAAATCATCCAAGAACTGTCTTTTCTTTCGGCTAATTTTCTTGGAATTCGCTACTTCCTGCCCAAGGAGGAAAAGTGGGAACCTATATCTTATCGACAATGAAAAGATGGAGAAGGTCTGACACGTAGATATTAATAACTAGATTCACAGAAATGTTATTGTGACTTTAATTTCAAGGTTGTTATTATTTTTTAACAGCTAATAAACAACAAATTATCATAATAAAATTCAGATTTTACTTTGGAGTTTTTTGTATTTTTGTCTATTTATTATTACAAACAATCGCTGCAAACAATGAGAAAACAAACAACGCTGTGTTAATAAACCATTAAATTCAAATTTAAATAATTATTAAGGGATGCAAAGTGAATGGGTTTACTTTATTTTTTTTTTTTTGGGGGGGGGTTAGATTGCTATTAAAAAGCATAAATGAATGTTATGTTGCTGTTAGCCTATAATAATGAGACATTGTCGTGATATCCAGCAGAATATATGTGTTAGTTTAAAGGAGTCTTCTCAAAATGATTTATTTCAAGGACCACAATAAAGTTTTCAATTGGACTGTGGGCCGCAACAACACACGACAAAATCAACGAATCATATAATAGCTAAAACAGCAGAATATAGCGTCATATAATAAGCCAAATGCTAATTTAATAAAATATACCTACATTGATTTCGATTCTAATAAATAAGTTTGTACGATCCCACTAAAGTAGGCCTATAACTTAATTATTTCAACTCATTTAGTAAATTTAAAAGTTCCTATCGTCTGCTAGAAAGAAAAACATCAGTTTTTATAATAAGAGAGGGTTAGAAGCTAAAGGATGTCAGAGGCGGTTCAAGTATGACGTTTGTATATTTTTAGTAATTTTAGATACCCCCCTCCCCGTTTGTAGGCAAAAATAAGCAGATGCCGTTTCCTCTCTTGTGCTTACGTAATATTTACCAAATCATTGACAGTGAATATGACTGAATAATAAATTAAAGCAGTTAAAATTACATGATATTCACTCCTGAATTAAAATGTAACAAATTAAATATAAAAATACACATGAAATACAGAGGAAAAAGTCTATCTGGCGCAGCGCACTCTCTCGAGTGCATGTTTGTCTGTCTTACGTAAGCATTGCTCTGATTTCCCCTCTCTCCCCCTCGTCAGCAAAAATAGGCAACGATTGACCCCCCCCCCCTTGAATGCTTACGTAATAACTTGAACGGCCCCTCAGTGACATAACAACAGAGTAATGTAAAAACTATACAACTGTACACGCAGCTACAGTATACGGAAATAAAGTATATTAGACCTATTTTTATCGACTCTATAAAAAAACAAAAAACATTATATAGTAATAATAAATTTCCACTTAGTAAAAGGAGTTAAGAAAAGGAATTATGTATATCTGCTCCCTATTATCTCTTTGTAAAACGAATCACTTAAAGAGGTTATGAAGACTAATTAATTTTAATCTTTTTCTCAAACTCGTATTTTTTTTCGCATTCTTCTTCAGTTTAGGAACGAAATCAACAAGAACTTATATTTTCTTCTTCTTTTTATTACTATTATTATTATTATTATTAATGACTTGGATCAATGAAGCTAAGCTCAGAATAAATAAAATTTCATAATTATAAAGCCTCAATTCTTAGAATCTTTTTCTTTTCTTTCTTATGTTGTATTTTGGCTGATGTCTTTTTATTATTGAATTTGATTCTTATGAATTTCTTTAACTTCTAATCGATTATACAAATATCTTTATTCTTCAACTAACCCACAATGTATAGGTTATATGCCGTTAATACGTTATCATATTAGATTTACTTGTTTTTATTTACTATATATATATATACCGTATATGCTCCAATAAACGCCGAGGCTCTTATTGTCGCTGTCTCTAATAAGCGCCGGGCTGCAGAGGGGACACGGCCAAATAGTAGCCGGTCTCTAACAGTAGCCGGTTTCTAACAGTAACCGGGTCTTTGATATTTGCCTACCGGTACTAGTGTAGTCGTGCGTAATAGCTTACGGTACATTGCCTTTATCTTTATAGTCGTGCGTAATACCTTACGGTACATTGCCTTACAAAATGCCGCCGAAACGATCATTTGACATTGCCTTCAAGATTCGCGCGGTGGAATACGCAAAAAGAAATTCCGGTGAGGCGGCCGCCCGTCATTGCGGATTCGGACGACGAATAGCACCGAAAGCTACAGAAAGACATTACCATTTATCCTTTAACAGTATTATGTAACTTGTGAAATTCAAATAAAGTAGCTGTTTGTAATATTAGCCGGTATTTATGTGTAAAAATATTGCGTTCTGAAGGTTTTTGTTAATAATGGCCGGCCTCTAATAGCAGCCGGTCTCTATTAAGCGCCGGGAGCCGAGGCTAGTTTTGCAAATAAACGCCGGGGGCCTCTATTGGAGCATATACGGGTATATATATATATATATATATATAACCTAAGCACCTGTTGATGGGAGCCTGTAGGTCCGAATGGGACTTGACTGTAAAATAAAGTAATTAATGTGGAAAGAAAGGATGATGATGATGATTATTATTATTATTTTACTTTTTACGTAATTAAGCAATAAGCCAATATTTTTTATTTTTTTATTCTTTATGATATGTGCTCTGATCACTATTCGTTAATTTAATTTTTTATTTTTAATTTTTCTTTGTTAATTTATAGGAAGAATCCAACATGTTTCAAATTGCGTTTTACAGTGTTCTCCTCTTCCATCCCGTTAGACTGATAATCACAGGAGCCTCTATAGTTCCTGTGCCTCTTATCGCCATCTGAGAATACGGGCGTAACGAGCCAAACTTTAGCTCTTATGTTGACTACAAAAGATACATTTAACATTTCTTCCTCATTAATTTCTGAACTTTTCATTATTTGTGTGAAGGTTCTTTTAGAAATATTTTAAAAGTGTTTCGATCATTGAATCATCTGCTTTTAAAGAAACCGTTCTCAAAAGAAACATTAATTTAAATAACAAATTGCATTTTACTGAGAAATGCTCGTTAATTACAATCGAATAAACGTATTCTAATTCGAATATTATAATGCGATTTTATAATATTAATTGTCTTTTGTCTGCTTTCCTATCAATATTACAAAACAAAAGAGCAATGACAAGCGGGAGTAAGGACGCGTGAACCTACGAAAGGCAAACACACTCATTCAAAAACGCAGTCCTGCTTGTTACTAAGATATCTTTCTTTCGCTTGGATATCAATATGTAATATGATCGTTCCTCTTCTTCTGTGATCTCACAGTGATTACAAGGAAATTCCAATGCAATGATAGCATTTTTTTTTCTGTTTCGATTTAAAACCTTTCGTTTAAAAATGCTAATCGCCAGAAACGTCGAAGGCTACAAAAAATTATAAAATATTATTTTAAGAATCAATTAAAGTTTGCAATTTAACATTTACATATTTTTTAAAATACTATTAAAATATTATTAAAAAAGACAATTAATTAATTAATCGAAGCCACACTAACTATTTTATTTTTATCATTACTTCTAACTATATCAACAACAACAAAATATTTTTTTCTCATTCAAGTTCAATCAGACTATATCTTATCTACAATTTCTGTATCCATTTCCTGACAAATGTTATCAAGTTTCTTCAAGACGAACTGTTCTAACTGAGAACGGAAGGTTAACTTAATATTGTTCCCCTTAATATTAAATCATTCTATTAAAAATCAAAGGAATCTAGATCTTTTTATCTTTCAAGAATATGGAAGCAATAACACGTTGTGTTACTCAGTTCAGTAAAATAAATAAATAAATACAAATAAATAATGAAATTCACAATGACTGATGGAAATGCCGAAACTTATAAACTTAGTATAATAAAGCCTAGGTTTAATAATATTTGCTGTAACTCAAAACAAATCTCCAAAATGTAAAGAAAGGATAATATTAGAAAAAAAATATTCATATAAGATATATATATTTATATATACAAAGTATATAAATCTTATATAATTTTTATATAAGATATACTTTATTTACTTTATATGTATGCTAGCCGGTTACCGTCGATTCGCTCCGGAACCCTTGCATATATAGCATTAAAAAAAAAAAAACTTTATTTATTTAGCAAATTGTGGCCTTCCCCGGATAACTCAGATGTATTGCGGGTTGGCGCCACACGCCTATAAATCGATAAGGCAACTTTAAAGCGAAAATGTAAATCCTCTTTATTCCCTATACCGTAGGAATTTTGAAAAATCCGGCCTTATTCCTTGCCTACATCATAAAGGGAACCTCTGCGCAACATTTCAGCTTTCTAGGTCCAAGGGTTTGGGGTGGGCGTTGATGAGTCAGTGAGTGAGTGAATGAATCAGTGAGTCAGAACTTTTCTTTTTATATATGTAGATAAAGTAAATAAATAAATAAAGCAATATCTGATAAATTATTGTTATTATTATTATTCTTATAAATAAAAAAAAAAACTGAAATGGGAATGTGCAATCACATATTATGACATATTTCTTGTTTTAGAAAAAGATATTTATCTAAATTAATTAATTAATTTAATGTTCTAAGTAAATGTTCATTTCTAATACAGTTCTAACATGCTGAATAATTAATATTAGCAACGTAACTAATAATAATTTCTTGAAATGATTTTTAATTTTTTATCTATACATATATATATATATATATAAATAAAAGTCAAAGTTTGTATGTTTGTATGTTCTCTACACAATTTTACGCTTTTGACTGATCTGAGCGAAATTTTCCATAGTTATTCCTTACTACCCTGCGGAAAATATAGGCTACCTTGGAATCTCGATATTCCACACCCTGAATAGGGGTGAAATCCCTGAAATAGCGCCCCATACGCACCTGATGGCGACAATGGGAACTATATAAATGTTGTTGCGCGTAATAGGTATAATGGGAGGAGGCAACCTTTTTTGAAAGGTTTGCCTATCGCCAAACCGCTTGAGGTGGAAACACGAAATTTATTATGAGTGGTTTTTGTCAAAATTGAAAAGATGCCTTTTCGATATCGAGGTCTGAGGGGGTATAAACGGGGGAGGGGTGGGAGTTAAGGGACAGGCAAATATTGTTGAACGATACTTCAACGGGATTTTCGGTTGCATAATTAGAATACAACATTAATTGATCACATGATTGTTTACCAACTAGGGAAAGTTTGATGTGAAAGGGTTGTGGAGAAGGGAGGAAGGAATCATATATTCTCCGATCTCGATATTAATATAACATTACTTTGAATTCATCACGAGATTTTCGTACGAATTTGGCAAGTTTTGAAGTGATTTCACAATTTCAATTTCTTTGTCATCCACATCAGGACATGTGCTTTTTGTAACCCTTACGAAGAACAGGTCCTTTAGCTAATTATTTATTTAAGTAGGGATAATAATTTTGTAATTGCAGTTTAATTACAGAAATCTACTTTTAATTATTTAGAGCAAAACAAATCCCTAATAACAAAAGTTTTAAAAATTTTGAAAAGTACCACATCTTTTTAGAAGTTGCAATTAAAAAAAAAATTAAAAAAGGGAGCATGTACTTAAGATTAAACATATCAACCAGAAAACAACAATTTGTACTATTCAATATTTTTCTGAGTTAGAATAAGAAAGAATATTTAAAGATGAATAAAGAATTTATTATAATGACTAGAAATCTCTTTTAATATCGAAAACTAATACAGTAATTCATCTTAATTTAATTAAATAATTTAAAAACAAAAAAATTAATACCATTAATATTATTAGGGTTTATTATTATTATTTTTATTATTATTATTAGTCTATTCTATTACTTATTCTGAGTAAGTGTTTTTTCAGACAAAGAGTTCTTACTCTATGAAATATTTGTATGTGTTTAGGATAGGAAATTCGTTTTATTTCCTTTGAAAAACTTAAACAACAAAGAAAGAAGTTCAAAGGTAGTTTCGTTGCAACCAACGTCGGATCCAATCTCGGAGGCCGGAAACTGAGCTCTGGCGCCGACGAGGTGACGCGAAATCCTTGAACTTGCAAGAAAACGGTTCGATCGTATTCAATGAACTAGCCTCGTGGTAAAAAAAGAAGAAGAAGAAAAAGAAGAAGAGGCAACTACTACAACCCACTCCTGCATGCACGTAAAGTAGGCCTAAAGAAGGGACGAAGAAGCACTGGATTTCTCAATGAAATTCGGTGAATATTCGAGTTTTGAAGGTGGTGATTGAAATAATAGATTAGCTGCAGATAAAAATAATAAAAAAAATAGTAAGAGATAGAATTACAACAGGAGGTTCATCATCAATGAAATGGTCATTAAAAAATCCTTCAAAACAAAAAAAAAAAGCATTTGGCCTAACTTTAAACGATTCATTATAACGATATTGAAAATGTTATTAAATTTATTAATAATTATGATGAAGCTGTGATAATAGATACCAACATTAATTTTTTTATCTCAATAAATTACAAAAATATGTTTTAAAGTAAAATTTTTCATAAATAGTAATAATAATAATAATTGCTTAGACTGATTGTAAACAGCATCATGACAGAATATTTATATAAAAAAACCCACCATTTTTCTTATGAATGAAAAATTTTGGGAGCATAATATTGAAAAAGTTTTTGAAAATGGTTAAGTCAAAATTTTGTGAGATTTTAAAATACAAATTGACAGACATTTGGATCAAATACATTTATCTTTAACTATATACCTCAAGATTATTGGTACAAATTCAAAATATCCAATTTACATTCATATAAATAAAATTCTAGAGCAAAGGGCTAATATAAAATACATAATTTAGATTCAATAAAATGTATTAAAGTTTAATATTTTTTTTAATAATTAAACAATAAGTTTTAATTTTACAAATGGATATTACTGTACACCTGAACTGTAGCTCCCGGATAAGTAAGTTGTTTTATTGATGTTGCATTACAGATTTTTTTTCCTTAGATGTCTTCTCTTACTCCAGGTTTAATATCAATGGGCTAGACCAGCGATTTCTAACCCAATGTACGCGTGCACTTAGGGGTACGCAAAAAGAAATTTGAATAATGGCAGAAAAAGGCACATGTGTTAACAGTGTACGACAAGGTAAAAGTTGTCAAAATAATCTCAACGGTTAAGGTGAGGTTTTTTTTTTTCGTTATTTGACCATGAGAAAACCCTCGCTACCCCTACCTAAACGGTGTTTGACGACACTAAATATATATACATTGTTTGTTCAACTCATTACTTAAAACCTATTACTGTCCCATTTATTTTCAGATACAACATATAAAACTGACATAACAGCAACTATATTAATTACAAACATCTTGCTAATATTTTGGGTACATTTATGAAAATGGGCTGCCAAGGGATAGGCAAGTGAAAAAAGGTTGGGAACCACTGGTCTAGAGTCCTCGGCTGTAGAATGTGGAAGAGAAAACAGACAAGTGGCGATATTGAAGTCCTCCAGTTAATTTAATTTAATCCATGTCAAGTAAGGCGAGCAGAGCTCTAGTATCGTGAGTGAATAATTGCTTCAGATATCTCTAATAAAAACCTCAAATTTCACAACAGTTACCGCTGTGAGAAGATTGATCGGAAGACGGCGTTTTCTATCTAATGCAGTATTTCTCAATCATTTTTGCTTCACGGCTCACTTAGATACACTGAAGCTCGGCTATAACGCGGTTGTTTATAACGCGAATTCGGATAAAACGCGATTTCGTCTTGGACCCCTTCTATTTTGGTAAAGGTGTATAATTGTAAAATTGCAAAATTTACCATATTTTCGCCCAAAAATTGAGACTCTATACCCACCCTAATGTCACGAAAATGCGTAAAATATATATTTTTAAAAATATCAGAATCGCGGACTTTTTCGTTAACCAAAATACCGTAAGAAAACAGAAATACTGTATGAAGATTTTGCTGTAACCCATCAAAGTGTTGAAAAGGTAATGATTTATAATTAATTGTAAATACTGTATAAAATTCTCTCTCATCGCTCTGAATGATGTAGGTAATCGCGAAATGACCATTTTAAATCGATTTGGAATCGTGTGGGCGATAATAGGGTTCGAGTATACGACATTTAACATCGCGAAGTAAAAAAAGCTCGGGCAGATCGCGAACTTCGAGATTTTGGATCCGAAACATCGCGATATAACCGAGCCTCACTGTATTTAGGAAAATCCGGGTCGGCCCACTAAAGGTTCTACCTAAAGGCACTCCAAACTCTCTCGTTGCTTTATTCAACCCAGTATTAAACGACTGTGCAAATGTAAACAAGCTCATATTTCTCATTGAATTATTAAATTGATGTAATTATTGACTCATTAATTTTAACCATTCCAGTTTGTATTACCTTACAATTTACTTGTTCCTTTCGTCTTAAGTAATAACGTTGAAAATATTTAATATTTATTTTATATTTTCTCTTATTTTTCGTTTTAATAATTACCTCTACGAAAGAAACATATTTTTAAAATTTTAGATTTGAGTTTTAATCAAATTTCTTAAATATTAAAAATGTAAAGAATAGAAATAAGGGGGGGGGGATATTTAACTTAGTATTAGCTCACGAGCGTGTTGGCCGATTAGCTGTAGGTTAGATAAGTTGAGATATGACCCCCTCCAGGACGTTTATATTGAAAAATTTTAAAAATTAGCTTACTCCCACGTGCGCTCCTTTCACGCAGTCGTTGTAAGAAATGACGTCTCTATGTAATTGATTACGAAGTATGCTCAATATTTTGTTTTGGGGGGTAGAGAAATTATGGAGGAGTTCATGATAAAAATGATATTGAAAGGATTCGCGAGACAAGAAAGATAATAACCATTGCTGTAACGAAAATCAAACAAAGGTCGTGGTATTAGTGGGCACTAAAAGAGTGCTAGTGGTACTTCTGAATGATCACGAAAGCAAAAGCCAAAAACAGAACAAAAATGACCTTGCTGGATTGGATCAATAAATTTAAACTTTAGACATTGAAAGAAACAACGGGTAAATCGCAGCATAGTGCGTAAGTTTCCTTTTCATTCAAAAGCTAAAATGAATAATAATAATAATAATAAGGAACTATTATAAAGAGATAATAAATAGAAGCAAAAATCACTGAAAGCTGAATTTTTTTGTTTTAAATTAACAATTACTTAAAAAATTAATTTAAATAGGAAATTAAAAATTCAATAACATTTAATCGGTGCTCAGAAAGCCAAAAGTTTCTTTCTTTACACTAATAATAACAATAACATATATGCATTATTAAAGTAGGCACAGAGAAAGAAGAATCACTAAATATGGAGAAAAACGGATCACTTAGTTGTTCCTGGAACTCACTGCTGCAGAAGCAATATAAGAACAGTTACTCTAAGATCTTCACAGCCAAGCTAGAAGTGTAATTTGGAACGTTTTCCACTATTTTAATAGTCAGAGTGATGGAATATGTATTTCTGAATTACTAGGAAGACCTGCTATTGCTATAAATTTGTTCCATTTGACGGTGAAGAGAATTATCACCGAGCGAAAATCGATGCGACCATAATTCGTTTTTCTCGCCTGGGCATTTCATTTTCAAGCCACTTTTGGATATGCAAGATATTTATAAAAAAATGACTAATATAAAAATAATAATAACAGTACATTGGTACGTTAAGATGCACAGAATAAAAAAAAAAAAAAATCGAAAATCTTGTTCTCTTCTACTTTTTTTGCAGAAATATAGAAAATAGTTATAATGCTTTGCAATAGAGGTCGCTGAGCATACATGGAATTAGTAATCCAAAACCCACGATTTTCTTCTTTTTTTGTGTTACGTATTTTAAGTAGAGTACACATCTCGTGTTTTCTTAAGGCGTCATTTGCTATTTTTGCTCGTTTTTATACAGATTTTTGAGTTGAAAGAGAATGTAGATTACAAAAAAATACTGCAACCCTCCAACAGAACAAGTTTTAATAAAAAAAAAACAAAAACATATCATTAACCTTGGTTCCCTCCTTCCCGACCAAAATCTCGAAATGTTCAGAGTAGATCCAGTATTTATTTTGTTTTTTGGTTGGTTGGTTATAAGGATCTTGTTCCCGCCCGAAATTTTGAAGACTTTTTTTTTTCCTCTGTTTGTTCGAGATCGGCTCTAACTTGGCCCTTCCTGACTAAAATCCTGTATATGCCCCTGGGGTAATCCATTTTATAAAATTTGGTTATAAATAAAATATTAAAATATCGTTCAATTTCAACTAATTTACTTCAATGTTTTTTTGCTCATTAAGTATTAAATAACAGAATGGAAGAAGTTTGGGCGGTGAAAACTGTGGCCGAATTTTCCATCAAGTTTTGTAAAATCAACTGAATCAAACACACCGGCTTCAAATTGAACATCATTCAAGCGAATAAATAAACTCAATAAATTTCTACAAAATTTGAAATATCTTTAAAATATACGAAGATAAAGTCTTCAAAAGGTGAATTTTGAGGTTTGTAAATCTTCAGTTTAATGTGAACCATTTCATTGCTGGCGATGACAAGGTCCAATTAATAAGCGTTTGTATCTTTTACAGAAAATGAATAAAAAAAAATACTTAATCTACAAAGGTAGCCACTTTGAAAACAACAACTGATTTAAGCCCCTTTAATGTTTATATCTATTTATACTTAAGGCATTTGTGTGCCTGGTATAGTCCTACCATGATTATCTTGACGATTGGAAAAATTCCAATCAGCACTATGTCCCATGACATCAGCACTAGCCTCTCTCAGAGGTTTCGAAGAAAGTTATGTTATAGTTTTATAAAACAAAATAAAAAGAAAAATAGTTTTAATGATGTTTAAAGGAAACGTTGTACTAATAGTTATTGGTTGACTGCTTCCAATATAAAATTTTACTGTTACATTAAGTTTTATGTATTTCTTTTAAACATTCTGTATTTTTAGCGCCCTGTGCTTTGAGGCGAGCTTATTTGTGATTGACTGAAAAATAAATACGTCATAATCACGTGGGGTTCCTTCCAATCGTCAAGATATCGTGGTCGGACTATAACCAAGTATCTGGCGATGTGTTCAATCCCGGGGAGATGTCGGGGATTTTCCCACATTGAGATCTCCTCCAGACGGATCCTAGGGTCCACCCAGCCTTAAAAGAATGGCTGACGGTTTCTGTACGGCATCAGGCTGACCATCTTAGTCCTACTGGCCTCAAAAGTTCTTTAAAACAATTCAGAGTCTCGTGCTCACTAAAATTCAATTCTTATGATTCTTCCACAGCAAAATAATAAATTGAAAAGTTTTTTTTCGTAGCCTGGTCCATATTTTGGAGAATGTTCATCATGTCCATTTCTTTATTTTATTTTTTAATTTAAGGTTGAGTATTTTGTCACAAGACGCGGCAAGTTTAAAACACGCAATAAAAAAAAATCATAGTGGATCTGTTGCTAAGTGAGGAAAGAAATTAGTTGCTAGGCAACAGGCTGTGTTCATCATTCTTCAACTTTGTATCTGGTTACTGATTTTCAAATGGGGAAATAAAAAGAAATGGATATTCATGCTTTTTTTATGGAAGACACTTGACATAGAAACAACACTCGGGTTTTTTTTAAATCGTTTAATTTTTAACAGAATATAACTACCGGAATTTCATGTTTTCATTTTACTAAACAATTTTCCAATTTCTTAATTAATAATTCTTCTTTTACTGAGAATCTAAAACGATTATTATCATTTGATAATATACAAACTTCATCCCATCTACAATGTAACCCTTACCCCATTTAAATTATTTTCAATATAAGAAATATTATTATCATATAACATCCCATCTGCAACATTGGTTGTTGAATTGCCTGATCTACACTGTTTAATCCTTTATGTCTGCTTTATACGCTCTCAAAAAATTGCCTCAAACGCGCTCGAAAATTTGCTTTTAGCCAGTTGCAGCTCGAGTGAAGCTTTACACGTGTGAACGACGAATCGCGTTTTGTTCTCGTTTAGATCGTGATTAACAATACTTGTCGGCGAAGCGACAAAAATGTTGATTTGTTATTAATTCTCATCTCATTTCATAGCAGAGGTAAAGAAAAAGGAAGAAAAGATCCCGGAGGAAGAGAATGTGGTGAATGAAGCCGTGGATTGAAACCATGAGCAAAGAATATCCAGATTTCAGCTGAACTTAACACTGTGGTAGTTTTAAATAAATTTTCTCGCCACCAAGAGCTCTGGTGTCGACTTACTTCTAATATTTGCCTGAATTTAGAACAATAGGCATGAGTTTTCGGGCAAGTGGTAGATTTTGGAGCCACTTGGCAGTTTCAGGCAAGTTTTCAGGAGCGCGGAAAGCAGCCATTAAACAATGACTGCTGTGATCAATGTACACTTGTTGAAGAAAATCAGTCATGATTGTAGAGGGAATGAAGTTGAGATATTGTGAAATGATGATAAAGGAAGAATAACAAAAAACAATTTGTATGTAAATATTTAGAAATCATTTATTTATCTGTATTTTTGTAGAAATTATTTTTCTGTGTTTATCAGTATTCATTTTTTATCGTTAACCGTTATTTATTCCTTTTCTATTTCTAATTACTGATGTTCTGTTTATTTTTAAATTCCTTTCCGTTGAATCAGTTAATTAATTTAAATTCGTTATGTTTAATTACTTAACCAATCAAATCACACTCTGTAAATACTATAAAAACCAATGTTTTTCATTTAATAAATGAATTCAGTTCAGTTCCAGAACTTGGCTCATTGTCTTTAGATTCCAAAGACTCTCCCACTAACACCATTACAATACCTAATATTGCAATACATACCATACTTTACTTCTTATATTGTTCCTTTGATATTTCATGTTTTCCAATTCTTTACGATTGAATTATACAATAGATAGGAACAATTAATTATTCATTCATTGCTTGCATAAACCTCGTCTTTATGTAGCTTTCCTATAAAATTTCATCAAAACCTACTACTCTATTTTAAACTAAAACTCCATTCACTCCATATCTTAGTATTTAAAATTGTTTTATTTAAATACTACGCGGATTTCCGGGACGAAATTTATCATCATCCCTTCTTCAAGCGAAAAATTAAAATATTCTTTGGAATAAATACAACAAAATAGTATTGAACATGAAACCAATTAAAAACATGTTGAAGCAATAAATACAATTGTTGTTGTATTGCTCTATTCACTAAAAGTTTGTTAATATGTTCAAAGTCATCCAGATAATCCCAATTGTTAAATTCATTCTAAGATTTCCGTGAACATGTTTTAGATTGGTAGGATTACGTTGACGTAAGCTTCCTTTCTATTAGGTTGTCTCAAAAATTAAAACTAACATTATGCAGGTCCGTTTTTTTTCTAAACGTTTATGTGAAGAATAAATATGGGTTTCTTCTTTTATTCAATTTAAGTTATGTATTTATGCTGGTACAGAGGAATCAAAATGACTATTAATTGCAATGATTTATATAATAAACATATTAAATAAACTGCAATCAGCTGATTTGAAATTTTCTTGAAGGTATTTTGAAATATTCCTTTATCAGAAACTATGCTTCATGTTTATGAAACTAACTACAAGTTAGCCACATGTTACATTCGATAAATCTTTAATACTTACTTAGGAAAAAACAAATTTAAAATAGAATTTAAAGAAGCTTATTTTATTTCACTGTTAGGACCTTACAATACTGAGAATTTCAGATTTCGCAAGAGAAACGAAGGAAAATACAAGGAAAAATAAACAAGCTGACAACGAAGTAACCGGTTTTTCTATGTAATAGAAGAGCAGATGATAATCCAGGCAGCTTTGATGACGTAGGTGATGACACACCTTATTGTGATTGGGCGATGTTTCACCAATAGAAAATTCACATGAAGATGACCAATCAACGAAATACACCAATCAAAAGTTCGGAATGAAGACACCAATCATTTGAAATCTTATAATTGTGTCATTGTTTCAATAACTGTATATGTTATACAGGGTCTTTCAGAAATACTTTTACTTACTTTGGGGGCGGGTTCCTAATACTAAAACAAGAACAAAAGTCCATATAAACATATGTCCAAAAATCCTACGGTTTTCAGTTATTAAAGAAAGTTTACGGTCAACGCGTTTCAAGATACAATCCAACAACTCACGTTTGCTGTTGCACTGATTGTCTCCTAGATACCGCTGTGTTGTTGCCAAGGAGATTTGTTTCCATGTGTCATTGGTGAACATTTGTGTAGTAGTGAGTTAGTCTGTCTTCAACGTGTCAGCTGTGTAGTAACGTGCGTTAACTGAAACGTTTTCCGTTGAACCATGACAGGATACCTATTTCGTGAGCAGGCAAATATGATTTTTATGTACGGTCGCGCGAATTGTAACAGATTCGAGGCTGCACGGTTGTATCAGATGGCGTTTCCAGACCGCAATCAGCCGAGTTATTCAACATTTGCTGCTTTTTATCGCTGTGTTGCTGAGACAGGATCCGTAGCACCACGAACTATGGATCAACGAAGACCAAGAGTCGCTCGTATGCCTAACCAGGAAGAACGCATTTTACAGGTTGTTGCAGAAGATCCGCGTATCAGCACACGACAGGTGGCCCGAGTATGTGATGCATCTCCTATTACCGCATGGAGGGTACTTCAAGAGATGCTCCTGTATCTGTATCATCTGTAACATGTTCAGAGTGTTTCACCTGCCGATTATTCACCACGGGAGAACTTTTGCCGTTGGCTTGTTGCACAAACTGCCAATCCGTTGTTTGTCTCTTCGGTCTCGTTTACAGATGAGGCAACATTTGGACGAGATGGACTAACAAATTTTCACAACTAACATTTGCGGGCGAATGAAAATTCTCGTGGTACAATTCAGGCTAGACACCAACATCAGTTTAAGATTAATGTGTGGGCTGGAATTGTAGGTGTCTGTCTAGTAGGTCCATATGTTCTCCCAGCACGTCTGGCAGGCGCTGTCTTCAGGAACATGATTCAGAACACTCTTCCAGCCTTCCTACAGGATGTGCCCTTGCAGATAAGACGAAACATTTGGATTATGCATTTTAGCCACATTGTTCGAGATGTACTGGCTGATATCTACCATGACAGATGGATAGGAAGAGGAGGACCAGTACCATGGCCTGCTCGTTCCCCCGACCTCAATCCTTTGCATTTTTATCTGTGGGGCCACCTCAAACAATTAGTTTATGCAGGAGACATTCATAATGCAGAGACACTTTATCAACGTGTCATGGAAGCCTGCGAAACCGTTCGACACTGCGTGGGAATATTTGAAAGAGTGCGACAGGTCTATGAGTGCATACGTGTGTGGAAGCACGAGGAGGATATTTTTAATATTGTTACCTGTGGAATGGTCCACCCCCCGAAACGGTGGATTCGCCTAACGCTAATCCACCTCAGTGAAGAGTAGTGCGGTCCGATCTTGTCTCCCTCTGAATAGTGGACTCTGTCGGAGCCAGAAGCGGGCATATAATGCAGCGCAGACGGGGAAAAGACATAGAGTTTTGGCGGCAGCCGGCCGCAAGGAGGGGACTCCATACGGAGCCAGAGGAAGAGTTGGATTGTGGCGAGCGGCCACGAAGAGGTTCTCCACCAAGTTCGGGGATAGAGAAGAGAGTGAAAGGGCCTGTTGATAGGCAGCGACCCAGAGAGAGAGAGTTCCCCACTTGGAGAGAAGTTGGATTGATTGAGTGCACGGACAGATCCCCCGCTCTAAGCCGAAGCAGACGAACCATTTGCGGGAGAGTTTAGAGAAGACCGCACTTAGACGTAAGGCTACGAAGCAGACCGTTCTAAGCCGAAGCAGACGATACAGTTGCCGGGAGAAGTTGTCGAGGGCCGCCCCAATACGGATTGCTTCGAAGAAGACTGTACCCGAGCGAGTCATCAAATCGATAATTTTAGATCTGTAAATTTCGTAATTTATTTTTCTGAATAAATTCTCTGTGATTTTAAATTAAAATCGCTCCTGTCGCATTTTGTTCCCCAGCGCCACCGAATCAGCCCGAAAGTTCGGTAGCAATATTTCTTAAGAGTTTCTGAGTTGCTGAAAGTTTCAACACTTGCTAATAACCTGACAATGTCTAACAGATGTGTCAGTACATTCTTTCTTTAATAACCGACATATGTTTATATGGACTTTTGTTATTGTTTTAGTGTTAGGAACCCGCTCCCAAAGTATGTAAAAGTATTTCTGAAGCATCCTGTACATATGATGTAGAACCTCTTATTAATTAGTTTACAATGACATCCGTGTAGGATGTCGAAAGCTTCTGTAATGTATGCATATTTACAATTGTAAATATAGTTTTTAAATTGTGCATAGTCTCAATATTCCTTTTAGTTTAAAAATCATAGAGGAGAAGGTCCAAATATAGGGTAGGGTCTAAATATGGGTTAGTTGAAGTATTCGGGTATAGGAGGTACTGCCGCGCAGTGGAAATCAAGGGAAAATGTGTCTGAGTAACAAAGAGAAATGAGTGGAACAGTTGGTCACCTAAAGTCCAGTTATTCAGACACAGTGTGATGATAAGTGCCAATCAATCTATTTCATGGCATTGAAACATTTCTCAGGTACGTTTTGTTATTTTCTTTAATCAAATTCCTTTTGCTGATTTGCAAAATGCAAGACATTATTGGCATTCTAAACTTTATTTATTGCGTAGAACCATGTGGTAATGGCGGGAACCGATCTTAATGTTTCTTACCAAATGGTCTAAATATGGGCTAACGAAGAAGGTCTAAATACGGGCTAGCGCATATTTAGACCTTTTTATTTATTTGTAAAAAAACAAAACAAAAACAGTTGATCTATGATTTCTTCATTTCAGAATGCCCAGAAATATCCAAGACATTATTCGAAAGGATAAAAGAAAGTTTAAAAACTCAATCTACCTGTAGATGATAACGACCTAGAAATCCCAGAAGGGGATGGAACTTTGGGTCAAATGTGTTTATTGTTTTATGGGGTCTTCAGTGATTGTGCAGGTGCTGAAAAGGACGTTTATATTTGTGACTTTGGAAATAGACAATTAACATTCAATTTAATTGTTTCAGCATTTTTCACATTTTTTTTTTAAAAATTCGAGTCTTACAGTAAAATTTTGTTGTTAGCCCATCTTTAGACCACAATGGACTACTTGAGGTTTATGCCCCTACCGACGCGACGTCTTGTGTGACGTGTTAAGCTGAGAGATCCAGTGGGATAAACAAACAGAAAGCCCATAAGTCGAGTATACAAAAATACAGGGTGTACATATAACTTACAGTGTGAATTACTCAAAAAAATCGTGATTTTTGATATTTCAAGATGGAATGGCAATCGTCTATTTCGTAGTCTTGCGAGTTTGTTCAAAACATTTTTTACCATTTAATTAATGCGTGATAATTCCGAAACCTTTTTGAATAATAAAGCTGTGCCAAGTGTTTTTTTATCCCCTACATTTTACTGAAGAAAATGAAGTCTTTAACAGAATGCTGCATCACTTGGAATCAGCTATCGGATTTCTTCTTTTAAAATACAGAAGTCTTACTGCTTCAGCTTTTGTTCTCTTGATAGCAATAAGCCTTTACAAAAGCAAATGCGTTGATGATGCCGTTCAGATGTATTTATAATATTTAAAAATAAATAAATTATATCCTTCTTTGATAATATAGACTATTGCTTTCGTGTTCTTCAATAGGCTATAATCAACTCTACAAACGATAGGAAAATTTTGGGAGGCTTACAATCATTTCATCCAGGTTAAAACGAAGCACATGACTTTGTTTCCCACAAGCCGAGCAGTAGCCTGGTGGGGTATTTTGTAACTACGAAGCCCCGCCTATCCTCAAGTGGTTTCATTTCAAAACCCAGATTTCTGTAACTTTAAAAAAAAATGAAGCAATTTTTTTGTTTATTACATAAAGTAAACTCATTTTCGATATTAAATAAACTGCTACAATTTAATTATCTTAATTTTTTCTTGTGGAATTCATAAAATAAAAGTGGTAGCTCATATTTGGACCTTCTCCTCTAAATATACGGGTTAAACTTTTATTCTTAAATCGGACGGGAAATGAGATAAACTCAAACAGAAACGCTCTAAGAAGGAACGTTTGAATTTCGGTTGCAATATCTATGTATTCGAGTCTGTTTGTGTCTGCTTGCTCCACGAATCTCGAAGCTAATACTGTAGCTTCAGATCGATCTATGCGAGCGTAAAGAACGGCGGGTTGCTAATCCCAGCCCAACGGTCCAAAAGTTTAGTGGTTTTACAAGACAACTGAAAACTCCCATTGCTGTAGCCTCATAGACATTCTCATTACAGTAACATAAATAGTTGTGACATAGAGGACTAAGCTTTTGCTAACACTGACCAACGCCGACCTAACCTTGAGCTGGATGAGTATTTGTAAAAATGATCTGTGCGGCTAGCGGTGATTTGAGAATAGCGCCCAAATATGTCCATTGTTTCATTTTTCACCCAAAAGGAAGCAAGACAGTATGGTATGGAAACACCAAATTCTTCTCCACCAAAACACTTTAAAGCTGTACAGTCTGCCGGATAGGTGATGGTTATTAACAGCCAAAGTGTTGTGCTTATCAATTTCCTGCGTAAAGGACAAATTGTCAATGCTATTGCGAAACATCGAATAGCTGCCAGAAACGTTCAGAGAGGGCGTTGTAGGATGTGTTGTTGCTGCACGGCCCGTCCCCATGTTGCTGCAGCCGTGACTATCAAACTTCACTCTTGGAATGGGAAGTTCTCACACATCCAGCTTAAAGTCCTGACTTGGCGCCAAGTGATTAGCACCTGTTCGACCCAATGAAGAGGCAACTTGTCGGCACCCACTGCCAAATTGCAGAAATGAAGATGTGCAGAAAGATATTCGTCTATGACTTCGCGCCCAGCCGAAAGACTTTTTATTACTCAGGCGTACATATATTAATTTCACATTGGGACAAGTGCACCAACCTCAATGGAAATTTGAAGAAAAATAGTCAATTACCTGCCTTTACCTTTACCCGGTATTTCTTTATATTTGAGTAATGATTAAAGTTTCCTTGAAAAAATGTATTTATTACTTTTTGATCGCCTTTCATAATTTGGTTTGCAACAGTCAATTGAGATATAAATATTTTGGATTTAACTGTAGTTGCTACGAAGCTTTTCAGGGAAGAAAACATTCAAGACTCATCTTGGAACGCATGATAATATCTACAAGTTAATCCAAAATCTCTGCTATTATACAGGATGTCTACAAATGATTGGAGTAATTTCATGATTGTACTGTGGATGTATTATTTAACATATCATCAAAAATAAATAGGTTCTGTAATTGTATGTATGTATATAGTGAAGGTGGGTGGCAGAAGCCAAGCACTGCGACCAGAGGTCTATTGTACTATCCCACGGAAATATGGACAGATGGAGAGAAAGACTGAGAAAGTATGGTGGGAGAAGTGCAGGGGAAACGGGAGAACCCCGAGAAAACCTGCCCAGCGCGGATCGTCCACCATCACGAAACCCACATGAGAACCGAACTCGGGACTCAGAGGTGAGAGGCCGATGTCTTAGCAACAACGCCAACCGCACGGCCTAGGTTCTGTAATTACTTCTCGATGAAGAAAAAGGGGCCGTAAATTTTCAATTTTGAGGCCGCACAGAAAACGTTTTCGCCGCCATTTTGCAACTGCAGCGCTCTCGTGATTGGAGGCGGGCGGAAACATATGCCTGCCGGGCAATTCAAGCAAAACTTTGAGAGATGCTTGTTTTGTAATAATAAACTCAAATCAGGACAACGATCAATAAACGACAACGAGCCAACGAGTGACGACCAGGATGAAACTCCACCTCCAGCCAGACGACGCATTCACCCTGTCCAACACGGAAGACGAATTTCCACCAATGGTAACACCTGAACAGCCGCCGCCAATTGAGAACCACTGGACAACAGTAGAACCAGATGACGACGCCATCTTTGCTCCTGCACAACCGGACCACGCTTTCCCGACTGGACCAACAGCACAAAACACCCCCCTCCCCTGCGCCGCTCACAGATCTCAACCCCGACGTTACCCGGACACGTCGACCCTTGAAGGGGGAGCTATGATGCAAAGTCGAAAACCTTCCAGGATTGGTCAGTTAAACTGCACTGTGATTGGCTGACCCGGGAGGGTTGGACTTTATGCGATTGGCTCCCTCTCCCAATGACGGACCGAAAAGAGATCTCCGAGAGCTGGCTGAGCTCAGAATGCAGGGGTTTTATTACTTTGATCTGTTTTGGGGATCTTGTATATATAGTGTAAATAAATGTTTGTACATGATGCTGAAACGTCGATGTTAGTCTCTGCTATTTTTCGACCACACATCTAGACAAAGTAAAATGTATTCAAATCATTAGGTATTTCTGGATCTTTTGAACATCTGGTAAAGTCTTAAAATGGGTGAGACAAAATGGTTAACAAATTGTTGTTTATTAAGATACCCTGGAACAGCTGTTTCACGCTCTTTTGCGATCGTCAGCCGGGAATAATGATTACTTAAATCATACTGAATTGTTAATAGAGTTCGGCAAATTTTTTTTGAAAAATCAAAATCTATCTTATTTTTATTAAAATTTATTGTATTTGGATTAAAAATGCTTTCAGTAAATATGTTTTCCAGATCATATAAAACTACTAGGCTTTGAAAATTATTAATTCATCTTTGTTGGGTGTTTGGCCTAAGACATCAATCATTCATCAATCCTTCATTGGTAATAATGTAGACTTCTTTTGGTCGAATATAAGTTGAAATTCCTAATCAAAGCAGCGCTTGAAAGTTAAATAATTAAAAAAACTATCAATAAAACTGATTTAAGGTGATTACTGATACATTCTAATTAAATGGATGATGCTTTATTAGCATCGAGAACGAAACTGGATCAGATCTACTGAATTTGTATTCCACAGATTCTATTCTTATATTTTATCAAGGTATTTACATTTAAAGTAAATGAATAAATCTCATTTATAACACTATGTAACACGATTTTTGTTTCTGGGTAATCAATGTCATTTTCTAATTGGTTCTATCACAAAAACATGAAAAAAATTTATTTCCCTGGAAAAACTGCTTTTGTAGTCAGGACAACGAAAAGTTGAAATTTGCATACTGTCATTAAGGAAATGTACAAATTTTCGGGTTTCCCTTTATTTAAAGACAAAAAGGAACATTAAATTTCAAATCAATAGTATATTTCAACCAAAATTCTACAAACTGATGACAAAGAACCTAGAAATGTGTAGTTTTGCGAAACTTGCGAGTGTATGTCATATCACGGAAGGTGTTTTACGTTAACATGGAATGACTGGGTTCTGGCCACCACACACGGTTCTAATTTATTGTATTTATTGCATTTATTGTATTTATATTTATGTATTTTATTAGAACTGTGTGTGGTGGCCAGAACCCAGTCATTCTATGTCGTATCATTTTCACGAATAAGTCCCCAAATGTAATCCCCCATCATGTGTTCATTGTATGTTCTCTGGTAGCGACATTCAAAATGTTGCATGTCCTTATGAAAGCGCTCGTACTTTGAGAGACATCCTGCAGCCCATTTCGCTGTAATTTTTAACCAGAGTCTCAACCAATTCAACATAGTTCTCAGCTTTATGATTTCCAAGGAAGCCTTTGACTACTTTAACAAAACTGATCCATGCCACATTCTCCTTTGCTCTGTGAAGCTGGGGAAATTCTTGACACTCAATAACTTTCTTGATTTGAGGTCCAACGAAAACGCCAGCTTTAACTTTTGCTTCGGAAAGCTTTGGGAACAGATGTTGTAGATGCTTGAATGCTGCAGATTCCTTGTCCAACGCTGCCACAAATTGCTTAATCAGTCCCAGTTTTATGTGCAAAGGTGGCATTAGTACCTTTCGAGGGTCTACAAGTGGCTCCCATTTAATGTTGTGCTTCCCAACAGTGAACTCAGTACGATTAGGCCAATATCGCTTAGGCTAGTGTGCTTTAGTGTCCCTGCTATCCCACAGACAAAGATAGCATGGAAACTTAGTAAACCATCCTTGAAGATTCATCAAGAAGGCAACCATTTTGGATTGGATATAAATAAACAATCTGAGATTCAAAAGAGAGTCCAAATAATAATGCCTTTTGAGTCGAGCTGATACTCTGGGACGGCCATTTCGAGCTTGTTAGGCTCTCCTCAGCCAGAGCTAATCAGCCAGTGCAGGACTCAAAAGGCGTACGAGGGGAGGTATTAAGAATATATGATTCAAAAGGTCAAAAATGGTCACAAAAGGTCAAATACCTTTTGTGGTAGCCCGAGTGCTGCCCAAGGATTTGAATTCCACATTTTGTTCTTGCTTTTTATTTTCTTGATTTTAGTCTTTGAGGGGTCACTGTTTCCATCATATATTCAAAAAAGAGGTTGAATACATTCATTATTGATTGGGGAAAGGGGAAGGAAACATCAATAATGCCTTTTTCCTTATGTTGCATGTCCTGATGAAAGCGCTCTTCTGCTCCTCGAAATAGACACCCGTATCAGACTTCTGAAACAGACAGTAATTTGTATTCAAATAAGACTTTTCGACTATTTAGAAAAAATTTATATTAAAAAAAGTGGTAGCAAATGAATAAAAAAAGCATAAAAGTTGGCAGCTACATAAATACTAATGTGACAGCCCCAAAAGCGAAGTTTCAGGGGTGTAACTACTCTTTTTTACATACTTGCTGCTCAATTAAACAGAAAACAATACTGTCAAACCAGAAACAGAACTTTTTTGAAAATATGTTACATAGTGTAATTAATTGATATCTCCAACCATGTGACATGACGTCACACTTCAAACAACGAATGGTTCATTTCTGGTGAAATGGTAAAGTGAAAAATTGATAAGATCCCTTTCACTGTTGGGATGGAATTCTGTTGCAAAACAACCAATCATTTTTCCCGCTAAAAACAAAAAACAAACATAGATAATTCACCTCAAATCTATCATTTCGTAGCAAAAGATTTATCAAATTAGCCTATTTTGGACAATAAATACGTTGTGAATAAAAAATTACTTATACTTCTGCAGTCCTACTCAGTGGTGCACCCAGGATGGTTGTAAAAGTTCATTTCTTCTCGTTTTTTCTGTCTGTCTTTCTTTTCTTTTTTACTTGTCTTTTTCTTTATTTGTTTTTGGGTTTGGGAGGGCTAAAGTTTCCATAGTAACCATTTGTGACGACCCACTTGAACAATCTACTGAAGAATAACACAACTGCTTTACAAAATACTATGTTATTTATATAAAAACTTGCATTGAAGATGAAGAACATCACTCTAATATTATTATTTCGATAGAAAATCCAGAGTAAGACTCATAAATCAGAAAAATTCTAAATGTTACATAAATATTATACATAATCTTTGGATTTGACGAACTCCTTTTAAATGCCATTCACTTTGTTTTTTTAATAGTACAGTAATTAATTGTCTCAAAAGAACTACTGACGATTGAAACTGTTTTTATATTAGAGTTTTGTATTATTACTGTTTTGTATTATTACTTCAACAATAATTAAACTGATTGTTAATGGAACTTAATTAGAATTTTGAAGACCTCAAGGTAATTGCGTCTTTATCATAAATTCTTAGTGTTTTAATTCTCGGTTATGTTACGTTAATTAAATGAGTGACAAAATCCAACGTTAAGTGCAGAGTGAGTGGAAGGTGAACTGTTAAATGTCAGTTGGGGAATAGTAACAGTAATCAATGCCAGTCACTAGGGATGTGAAACAGGAACAGCCATTTTGTGTCGAACGAGAGTCCATTATAGGTCTTAAGGAAAGATTAAAAAAAAAAAAAATGAAAATGGTGAAAACTACAGTAGCAGAATTGACGAAATCTCTTCTTGTAATTGATGGTAAGAAAAGTGTACAACCTTCCTAATGCTTTACGAACAACAACTCGAGGGAGTGCCTGGCTTGTGGAAAATAAATGCCACAGTCAAAATAATACTAATTCAAAGCTAAGAATACGAGTCTTATTGTTAATATTATAAAAAGTGTACTATTTGTTTTATAATATAGATATTTATCATACGTTAAATGAAGATTATAAAAATTGAAAATATTTCTTTTGTTTTTAACTATCAAATTAAACACAAAATTACTTGGAATGATTGTTTTTTTTTTTCTAATAATTATTAGATCCAATGGGATTACTGCTAGTATTGTCGTAGACTGTATAATATTACAATGGTTGAAAATAATGAATTATTAATAATTATGGATGTTACTTTAAGCTACTAATGTTCTGTAAAAAAGAAACTTTAATTATTAGTTAGAATTATTTTGGGATAAATAACAAAATAATGGACATTCATTTCTTTATTATATCCTGTAAATAATTTACTCCAGGAATTGTGTTAATTGTTATCATTGTTGAATATGATAATTTTCATTTGTTAAAATGTTTTGTTTTAGTTCTTATTTGTAATCCTAATGAAATGTAGAAGACGTTTCTTGTCCTCTGGTACCACCTGAACAAGTCCTTCGCAAAGAAGGAGGAAATATCGAGGCAATAAAAGGAGTAAAGATTTCCTGAAGCGAATTTCTGTTCTTCGGAAAATCGAAAGTCACAAATTTATCAATTTCCACAAGTTGTTAAGTAAGATGATGCATCATTTCATTCTATATGGAACGGAAACTACTATTTTATTTAAATTTATTTTTTTATTTTACATAAACTTAATGAATTATTTTTACGATTTTAAGCGACTCGTGTGGGTGCTACTTCTTTTGTCCTGTCCGTCAGTCCGTGTCGGTCTCCCCGTAACAACTCCCGAACGGAAGGTGGGATCGGCAAACAGACTTCGCCATCATGTTCAGAGGCCCAAATACCAAAGGAATGGAGTATTTATTTCTGCCTATCCGGAAAAATGCAGACAGAGTCGATTGTTTGTTTCCGCAAACTGTTGCCTCAAACTGTTGTAGATACTGTCGAATAAAAATATTCATTGAATAATAAACACTCTAAACTAAAGCATATTCAAATTTCAAGTCGATCGAGTCAGTAGTTATCCAGGAAAAAATTCCTAAAGTTCACCTTTTTCCGGTGGACAGTCGGCTGTCGTTGCGTGGCGGATCACCCTCCAACCCTCCTTAGGTCAAATTTGGGAATTTTTTGCTAAACACGTTCAATATCCGTGTGGGTTTTAATGGGTCTCCCTTATTTTTATGCTTTAGCACAATTTTTTTTTTACTTGTGTTTTTTTCTCACTTAGGAGTCTAAATTTAGAAAAAAAAGATTAACTCAGCTATAAATACCTTAAGTTGATTCCTTGCTTTCTGGTTATTCATCACAAAGTGGAACCGTCTTAAATATAAATTCCTTTTCAGTCGAAGTCAGTTTCTGTTTTAAAGACGAGGAAAAAGAAAAAAGGTAAAAAACAATTTGAAATTACGCAAAGAAGTTGATTGAAAAAATATTAATAAATATGGCAAGCCTATCTGAGTTTATTTTAACCTGAGACAGCTGTTTCGAGCTTATTGGATCTTCTCAGCCAGAGCTACTCAGCAAAGAAAAACTCAAAAGGGGAACGAGGGGAATAACAATAAGTAAAACAAAAAATAAGCAAAATAATAAAAAAAAAAATAACAAAATTTGGAATTCAAAACCTTGGACAACCTTACGCCCCTC